>RCUC01137326.1:0-129180 GCA_003697995.1 Taxidea taxus jeffersonii | reverse complement strand
ACATGGATGGAACTAGAGCGTATTATGCTTAGCGAAATAAGTCAACTGGAGAAAGACAACTATCACATGATCTCCCTGATATGAGGAAGTGGAGATGCAACGGGGGTGGGGGTTAAGGTGGTAGGAAAAGAAAAAATGAAACAAGATGGGATCGGGAGGGAGACAAACCAAAAGAGACTCTTAATGTCATAAAGCAAACTGAGGGGGCTTGGGGGGGAGAGGGGTTGGGAGAGGGTGGTGGGGTTACATTATATGTTTAAATAAAAAAAGCTTAAATAAAAAAATAAAACACTTATTTTAGTTGTGGTGCTAGTAATATATTGCTTGATAATGTCCTTTCCTGTAGGGCAGCTAAAACATTAGATAAAATATCTTTCTGTTTTTCTGGAATCATAGACCCTCTCTAATTGGTCAACATTAATCTATAAGGGGTATTTGATCAGTTTGACCAAAATCCTGAATAATCCAAAGCAATTATCTGACAGAACCCTCTGTAAGCACTTTGGCTAAAACACTAACCAAAATAAAATGTCAAAAGCCAGTTTTCATTAGAAAGCATTCAGATATCTGTATTTGTGTCTAGTTTAAACTATTATGCATTTTGTTGCTATGATTCTGTTTGCTCTTTATTTTTTTAAAAAAATTTTAAAGGTTTTATTTATTTATTTGACACAGAGAGAGCTCACAAGTAGGCAGAGAGGCAGGCAGAGAGAGGGGGTGGGGAAGCAGGCTCCCCGCTGAGCATTGAACCCGATGTAGGTCTTGATCCCAGGACCCTGAGATCATGACCTGAGCCAAATGCAGAGGCTTAACCCTCTGAGCCACCCAGGCGTCCCTCTGCTCTTTAAACAAGAAGCGTTTGGTCACGTGTCATTCCTGCTATTGGAACTTAATTTTTTTTGGCTTTGTTTTCTGTATAATATTTTGTTAAGCTTTAATGTTTTACATAAATCCTTTTTATCTTCCATCTTGGACATTCTTTATTGTGGTCTTCTTTCTTGAGGTATTATGAGAGAACAAGAAATTTTCCAAAAGAGCATGAAAAAAATAAATGTTAAGACTGTTTATAGATTGCTTCAAGTCCATTTGCTGGTGGATTACAAAGTGGGAACATTTAACTTCAAAGCACATCTGGCTGCTGTTATAAAAATCAGAAAATAGATTGCTTGTTTCCCCCAAGTAGACACAAGAACATGCTTTACTATGGGTAATTCTCATTACATATTGAAAGTGGTTAGGAGACAAACTCAGTGTACTGTAAATGAACAACAACAGAAAGAAGATTTATACTTGCTTGCAGTGTTCATTGTTGCTCTTAAATATTATAATAGACTTTTTCATTTTCTTTTTTTTTTTTTGGTCAACTTGAGAAAGAAAATTTATGATAACAGAAAGAGTCTTTAACTTCTGTATTTAATGGCTTTTAAAGATGCAGAGGATGAAACAGGAGTCACTTCTGCATAGTTGAAAGGCTACATTGTAATTAGCTAAACCAATATTTTGTACTCTGCTTGTAAATGTAGAGCTGTGTCAAAATAAGTCACAGATGGTTTTCTTGGCTTTTGGTTTTAAATTTTAAGCTTAATTAGAGCTTGAGCATCTTTGAGAATTCCGTTTCCCCCTTCCTTTATTTTTCCCCTTCTATTTAATTCTGCTCATGAATTAGGGTTTTATGTATTTGCAGGTTTGGGTGTGTTTTTGAAGAACTTACTTTCTTGGCTGGCTTCCTCCATTCCAAAAATAGAGAATGGTTACTTACTTTTCATATATATACCTTCAGACAATAAATATTTATTGAGTGTACTTTGCTGCCTGCTGGAAATTTGCTGCCTCTATTTTTCAAAAAGCTGTGTATATATAGTACAGTGTTATTTACTAAAGAATGCGCCTCTTTCTCTGGTATGGTATTTAAGTGGGTTTTATTATTATCTACTTAATAAATGCTTCCCAAAATGAATGTACTAATTCATATACCCACCAGTGGTGCACCATCTGGAACACTTTTGTTGTCGAATTTTTAATGTGTACCAATCTGGAGGCTATAAAATGCCATCTCGCTGTGGAATTACTTTACATTTTCATTTTTCTGCAAAGATTGCACATATATTTCTACATGTATTAGTCATTCAAATTTCTTTGTCAGTAAAATGTGTCTCATGTTTTTCACATTTAAAAAAACCTGTATTGTTATTTCTTTTATTAAATTTTAAAGACCTTCTTTACACATTTTGGAGACTGATCATTTGTGCAAACATTTCCCAGTTTGTGGCTTATCTTTTCACTTTACTCATGATATCTTTTTTGGAGAGAAGTTCTTACTTAGTCAAATATTTTAATTTCCTTTTTTTTATGCGTTTTGGTTGGTTTGGTTTGGTTCTTGCTTAAGAAATTTTTTTCTACTTTGAGACTATGAAGTCGGGGAGAGGGAGAGAGAATCTTAAGCAGGCTTTATGTCCAACATGGAACTCCACGAGGGGCTCAATCTCATAAGCCTGAGACCTTGTCCTCATGTGAAATCAGGAGTTGGACTCTCAACTGAATGAGCCACCCAGGCACCTCAAGTCATTCTTGAAATTCTGAAAGGCTTTATGGTTCTGCTTTTAATTATAAGTATTTTTTTTTAAGATTTTATTTATTTGTCAGAGAGAGAGAGCACAAGCAGAGGGAACAGCAGGCAGAGGGAGAGAGGCAGGCTCCCCACTGAGTAAGGAGCCTGATGTGGGACTCGATCCCAGGACCCTGGGATCATGACCTGAGCTGAAGGTAGACACTTAACCGACTGAGTCACCCAGGTGTCCCTAATTATAAGTATTTAATCCATTGGAAATTTGTCATATGTGGTACGAAGGAATCAGATCTCATTTTTTCCTGCTTATTGAACATTGCTTTATTTCTCAATAATTCACAAAGCTAGATTTTTCATGAGTCATGTTCTCATATTTCTTTGAATTTCCAGTACTCTCTAGTTGGTTCCATTGACTTATCTTCATTACTGTAGTTTTATTATATTTTAGTAAGTCACTCCACCTTGATTGTTTTCTTCAGGCATGTCTTGGCTATTCTTGTGTATTTATTTATGTACATTTTATAATGAGCTTATTAAGTTTTACCAAAGCCCTATTGAGATTTTGGTTTGGATAAATTTAGTCACTAGATCAAGCTAAGGAGATTGACATTTTTATAATATTGACACTGTCCAAAAACATGGTTTCACTATTTATTTCATTATTAATGTTTTTTTAAAAATCTGAATTATTTTCTGCACAAAGGGCTTATGGTATTTTTCTTAGATTTGAGTTTAGGAATTATATGTTGTTTTGTGATTACAAATGATATCTCTATAAAATTATCTTCTTAAGTGACTTTTGCTAATTTACAGAAATGCAGATGACTTTTATGTATCAGTTTGGCACCTCGCAACTTCGCCAAGCTCTTATTTGGTCAGCTCCTGTTTAATGTCGTTCTATATTCTGTCTTTATTTGTAGTATTTTTTACGAACTTCCTGAGATTATTTAGAAGTTATACTTCAGTACATATTGAAGTATTGTCAAACATCATTAAACATTGACTTGAAGGAAAGTGGTCTATGTCAAGTGCGTTGCATAAAAAACCCTAATGAGTGAAAGTCCTGGACACAGGGCAGGCCAAGGGAGGCCCATATTACTGTTTTCTTCTATTTCATGGCTTTGAAAAAAAGTAATTCCTACTACTGACAGGTTTTGATTTTGATTTTCTGTTTTTTTATAGGAAGTTTTTATGGATGTTGGATTTTTTTGTTGTTGTTCATGATTACTGATGTTAGATGTTTTTGAACAAGAGGTAGCCCATGGTTGTATGGGATGGATGGCTTGGGTAGCTTACTTTATTTCTTGGTTTAGGGAGGCCTTCTTCTCCTGCTCTACTGAAGTTCACTTTCTTTAATAAGTTCTGCCTTTTGTGGTTGTCATTTTGGCCGTCATCCTCTGCTTCTTTGCTTCTGTCTTGTTTCTCTAGCATTCTTTTTTTCAGTTCCTTCTTTCTTTCCCTCCATCATGGACAAACTTCCTTCCAAGGGGTCTCTCTCTATTGCATAAATGGTTCCTTCCTGAGAACCTTCTCTGTTTCTTTACACTTTTTCACACCCTTCTTTTGATTCTTCTGGCTCCAGCACTCTGATCCATCAGGTTTTTGGGTGTGACCCACGAAGGGTAGACCACTCTCCTTTTACAGGTCAATGTTTGATGACATTTATATTCCAACACCACTAGGTCCCTGAGGCACTTCTCTTTTTGTTCCATGCTGTCACTCTGGTTTGGCTCAGGATCTAATTCTGCTGATCTGTGATCTTTCTTTGGTCACTTACATGTAAATCGAGGGTTTTAGTAATCTCTTCTTGTTATGATGTAGGCATCGGTGATGGGTGTTTTTATGTGCTTTCTTTGTTGATCTATATGGGTTTTTGGAAGATGGGGAGAGAAATTTAAATTCAGACAGTTGCCATTACTTTATAGGTATCTTCTGGCAAAAGAAAATTGTTTTGTAAATTAATCCTTATCTAGGTTCTAAAATATAGTTACTCTTCAGATCTTATCTGTTGCTGTAGAGGCTTTTATGTTTTTTTAAACATGAATAATCAGTTCTATTTTTAATTTCATTGCTGCTGTATTCTTTGATTAATTGGTCCATGCATCTTTATTATGAACTTGGGTGTGGATTGTTTATTTCTATGATTATGAACCTATAATAAGTCATTTGAGGAGCTTTTTGAAAACACAGTGAGATTTTGGAGGAGTAGATTCGGATAATATATGTTTGACAAAATTTGTCATTTGATGCCAGTGGTATATAACTTAAGGGTAAAAACCATTCTAGCTTGAAGTCGTGGTTAGTATTGTATTTATATTCTTGTACATTTTGAGATTATCTGTGTTGTAAATTGTAACTTTAAGATGTCGAGATTAGGATTCTGTGATAATGATTTTTTTTAAAAGATCTTATTTATTTGTCACAGAGAGAGACATAGAGAAAGCACAGCAGGGGAGGCAGCCAACAGAGGGAGAAGCAGGCTCCCTGCTGAGCAGAGAGCCTGATGTGGGTGGGACTTGATCCTTGGACCCTGGGAAGCAGATGCTTAACTGAGCTGAAAGCATTAACTGAGCTGAAAGCAGATGCTTAACTGACTGAGGCACCCAGGCATCTCTTTGATGATGATTTTTGATTATCACTTCACTTGTGAACGAAATTGTTGGGATAATAATCAGTGTTTCTAGTTTATCATACAGTATATTCATTCAATCAATACTTCCTTGAAAGGCTACTATAGATTAGGTATTGTGCTAGTTGCCAGGAATACAAAATTGAGACATCATTAGCCTTGCACTTGTTGTGCATAAAGGCAGACGTGGGGACATACTGATAAACACTTAGAATGTGCTGTGAGAGTCACATAGGATACTTTAGGAGCTTGGAAAGAGGGTGGGATCAGGTACATTTTACCCCTTCTTCCCTTTCTCCCTCTTATCCTTCTTCCATCCATTCTTCTTAATGAATACTTATTGGGCACCCATCACCTGCCAGGCCCTTTGATGGATGCTAGGGATAGATGGGTTGTGACAGTCATAGTCTGTTTTCAGAGTTTACACTCTTTTACAGAAGACAGATATTCAATTATAGAAGGGTACTATCTGAGTAGGAAGAACTTAATTAAATTTTGGGGGGAAGAGTCTTGAGTGAGTGAACCACAAGATGAAGTTGGGAGAATGATTTCATAGGTTGCAAAAACTCAGATTTGGGAGAGAAGGTAGTGCTTTTCAAGGTAAGGCAAGTCATTTAGTGTCCATGGAATACAGGGTATACTGAGGGGGGTACATGAGCCTGAAAGGCAGATACAGGAGGAGTCCCAAAGGAATTCTCAACTCTAGTAGTTATTCTGGAGGTGAGTTGTAAGGATTCATGCTCTGAACCTGCCTGCCTGTGTAGTAATGAAATTGAGACTTGAAAGCTTATTAGGTAGGGGTTAGAGGAGCACAGAGTGGTGCCTAGAGGTAGCGAGGCACAGGAAGCTACTGTATTTCAGTAATGTAAGTCAGCCAGGGCTCTGGGAGTCTAAAATGTGTTGGGAGGAGTAGTGGAAATGAAGCTGAGCAATTAGGCTGTAAGAGGATCATGAAGGTACGTTTCTGTCTATAAAGGAGTTTATGTTTTATTTTTATTTGTTAGTGGGCTACTAAGAGCATATCATACAATACCCATCCTAAAACACAAACTAAATATTAAGACACATAGAAAACATTTTTGTATAGCAGCTTAATTCTATATTTTATCAGATAATAATTAATATGCAAAAATTAAAACTCAAAAATATTATTAATAATTAAAAATTATTAATTTCTTTCTCAAATTTTCAGATAGAAAATCCTCGATACCTGAGACAGAAGCCAATCCCAGTTTCTCTGGTAGGTGAGAACGTCATTGGACTTTTCCTATGGACAGACTTTTTTTTTAAGATTTTATTTATACATTGAAGGAGAGTGAGTGAGAAAGAGAGTGCATGCACAAGTGCGGGGAGGGGCAGAGGCAGAGGGAGAGAGAATCCCAAGCAGACTCCACAATGAGCATGGAGCCCCAGGACCCTGAGATCATGAACCTGGACTGAAATTAAGAGTCAGGTGTTCAACCCACTGGTGCCCCCTTATGGGCAGATACTTTTAAATAAAGTAATTGTTAAGTCATTTACGGAAAAGAACACAAGTCCACATTATGAAGCATAATAGTCTTATTAATCCTATCACTTGCGAGTGAATAAATCACTTTTTTCTCCTATGTCAGTATTATTTTGGCATGAACTTCAGGCAATTTAGAGTTTTCTTTTTGGTTAATGATAAGGCAGGCCAAAAAAGTATTGAATAACTCTTACTCATTTAACAGATGACTCCCAAATTCAGTCTGAGAAAATCCAGCAGTTTCCATGATGATCATCTCTTCTCTCGAATGCATGAGAAGGAGGTAGGATTGAAATATTTCTGAGTATCGAATAATGAATGCAGTTTTTGTATTTTATATCATATGAGTTTTCAGGTCTTTGAATAATCATGCACGGTAGGGAGAGGTTGTCTTTGGTACAAATGTAAAATAATGATGCAGGTAGGCAAGGCTTGTTTTTCTGTTTTTTCATGTACATCTCCCACTTTCTGTGAGTGCTGAGGGGCTGTCTTCTGACTATCGGGGCTTGGGGAGAGGGCAGGTTTCAGAAGCAGTCTTTGACCTCAGTGAATCCCTCCATCCTGCCTTTATCTCAACTTGATTTTATTGTAAATTTCTAGTTTTGCTATTCTTACTGTTTCTACTATTTAAATTGATCTGCTGAATTAAGCTATGCTATGGTTGATATATAACATACTATACTGTCTTTCTTTGGTCATTGGAAAATAGAATTATCTAAGAGGTAGTATCATTTATTGGTTAAAAGTATAAACTATGAAGTCAAGAATACCTGGATTTAAGTCCTACTTATTTGCTGTGTGAAAACGGGCAGATACTTGCCCCCTCTGAGTCCCAGTTTCCTTGTCTAATTTGGGAGACACCTGCTTTACAGGATTAGTATGAAGTTTTTATGGTCTGTGAGTACCTGTAGGCTTCACATATAGTAGACGTGAAATTAAGGTTAATTTGCTTTATGATTTTCTTTTTAAAATTTCTATTCTAGGAAATCTGAAAATCATCATTATTATTTTTATTTTTGCTTATGACACCAATGAAACACTTCGGTCATCTGTGTGGTGTGATAGAAGACTGTTAGATTAGGAATCTGAAAAACTATGTCCTTAATTTGCCTTACCGTTCTGTATTCATATTAGCCAGGGAAGTCAAGAATATTAGTTTAGTTTTTGCTTAAAGAGAGGGTAATTATTGATGTCACAGGGTCATTACCAAGATTAATGAGAATAAGGAGTATGTATGGAACTTGTAAATTGTAGTTTAAATGTGCAAATGTGAAAGATGTTATTGGACTTAATGTTTCTAATAAATTTAATTAAATAATTTTATCTTTCATTATTTTTTCCTTCATTTTAATGAGGATGCTTCTAAGAATTTCTAAAATTTAATTTCAGTTGGTGATTTTCAACATGAAAGGGTTTTCTCATCACCCTATTTATAAAATATCACAAAGGACATTGATTTTTTTTGCTTAGATATTCTGAACAATAGCCTGAGCATATAATTTGTTTTTTGTTGATATGGAAGAGGAAAGGCAGTTTTTTTTTTAACTTAAAATCTGGTGGAATTATTGCCGCTGATCTCAGTACTTTTTGTCATGAATTTTGTGGTTCCAGTTTAAGGCATGTGGGGTTTTGTTTCTTGGTGCAATCTTAGTGTTTTAAAAAAACTGTTGAGGGGCGCCTGGGTGGCTCAGCGGGTTGAAGCCTCTGCCTTCAGCTCAGGTCAAGATCCCAGGGTTCTGGGATAGAGCCCCACGTCCGGCTCTCTGCTCAGCAGGGAGCCTGCTTCCCTTCCTCTCTCTCTGTCTGCCTCTCTGCCTACTTGTGATCTCTGTCAAATAAATAAATAAATAAAATCTTTAAAAAAATAAAAATTTAAAAAAAATAATAAATAAATAAATAAACTGTTGAAATAAAAAACAACTACATTTTAAAAAGCGTTTGAGGAAAATACTTCTCTATATAGAAACATGTTTTGAACTCTTATTTTGATTTTCTTTCTTTTCCAAATTGTCATTAATTGTTTTTACAAGTCATTCCAAGTCATTCCCAACCACTTTTCTTTTTACTTTTGTTTTGTACTAAGTCTTAGTGTTGAGGCTGCTTACCATAGAATAATTAAAATAATTGAAAGGAAGTACTGGCTTTTTGAATCTTTTGGGGGTCTTTGATGAATTAATATCTTTATTCTTTATGATGACACCTTGGGTCAGGCATGAACATACCACTGCTACCCACATATGTGCTGAGTGAGAGAAAAAGGCATTTAAAGCTATCACGTATTGCATCAGAGATTCATTTTTAAATGTGTGTGGCTTTATTTTTTTCCACACCCTTATGTTTTTGTTTTTCTTTTTGGCATACTACAGAAATATTTTTGGCATCATTGAGAGGTTTGCATGTAAACATCAACTTACTTCATATCTTAAAATATATCCAGTGCATATATTTTGGCTAAAATAGTCCTTTGAGCAATTACATAGCTGTTTTGGACTTTCTTATGAAATTTTTTTATCATATTTTTCTCCATATGAAAATATTTAAAAAGTATAAGCTGAGCTGCCCCAGTATGAGAAGCTGAGCTGCCCCAGTATGAGAATTATCTTAGTTTCATCTTTCTTTTAAAGTGCCATTTATAATTATAAAATAATTTGTGGATTTTTATTGAAGAAATTTTGGAAAATATAGTCGTATGTAAAGAAGGAAATAAAAATCGCCCATAAACCAACACCTAGAAATAAAAACACTGGCAAAATATTGTATTGCCTTTTAGTTTTTTTCTTTATGTACCCCATAAATCTAAATTTTTCCTTAGAAAATTGTGACAATACCATATTTTTGTATATTTTGAGTAATTTTCATTCTATTAAATTTTGTTCCTAAGCATCTATTTTTAATGACTGAATCATATTTCAAATTATGGAAGTATCCCCAGTTAATTTGACTTATCCCTATTGTTGGGAATTGAGATTTTTATATACTTTCACTAATATAAATAATCCTGGGAAGAATAGCCTTAATCTCTATATTTTTAGATGCATCTCTAAATATTTCCTTGGGGTATTGAATTATATCTTAAGACATGATAAAATTGAAATGATGGATTTCTGTAAGTTTAGTATCATTAACAATTACACTTCTAGAATATAAATTAACACAAGCCCATTAAAAATTGTATGTTACTATAAGATACAAGTAAGGAATGTATTATGTGCAAAAATGAGAATGAAAACAAAAAGACAAAGATAGGTGCGCCCGTCGGTTAAGCGTCTGCCTTCAGCTCAGGTCATGATCTCAGGGTCCTGGAATTGAGGCCCGCATTGGACTTTCTGGTCATTAGGGAGTCTGCTTCTCCCTTTCACTCTCCCTCTGTGCGCTCTCTCTCTCAAATAAATAAAATCGTAAAAAAAAAAAAAAGACAAGCAGGAGCCATTTAAAGGCGGAGGAAGTAGCAATTTATATTGCCTTTGTAAATACATAAATACTAATTATATTTTGTAATACAAACATGTATTTGCAGGACAGAATTTTTTCAATATTCTCATATTTGAAATAGAAATTCCAGTCATACTGTTTTATTATTTTTGTCTGTTTTCCAGAGATATTTTTCTAACTTGGATTTTTTCCTAAATTTAAATACATAGTTATGTTGTGATATGCATAGTTATCCTTTAGGATAATCTTGTCTACTTGCTTAAGTTGCTTTTATTAAATATTTACTCGTGGATATGATGATATATGCTTTTCTGTTTTGAAGTTCGGTAGAACCTTTCATATCTGTGTAAGAAAACCTGGTGTGTCTTTTGCATGTTCTCATCTAAAAACGCTTTTGTTGTTGCTGGGAGATATTTTAAAAATAATGAAGAGCATTGTTTAAAATGAGTTTACTATATTTTAAAGTGAAATATGAAATTAAAGATGTAATCTTCATTTTCTCAACACCTAACCCTCATCCTTCAGAGTCATCATAGCTAAAAATTTAGTGTGTATTTTCTTTAAAATTTTCTAGGAATAGCTAATTTTTCAATACAAGTGAGATCATAACATTGCTTTGGTTTGTTTTTTTAACTTAAATATACTGTCTGATAATATTTCTATGTAGAAATTGTCTTTATTCTTTTAAATAGTTACACTGTATTTTACTTTACTGCTATCCCAGTATTAATATAGTTTCCAACTGAGCTATATAAGTTATGTATTTTGCTGTAATAGTGTTTGAGGAACATCCCTGGGTATATCTTTGTGTATCATTTACTTCTTCCTTTTTGGGGTTCTGGAGGGGACAGAGGGAGGGAGAGAATCCTCAAGTGGACTTCGCAGCAAGCACGGGGCCCCACGCAGGGCTCAATCCCACCACCCTGAGATCATGAGCTCAGCCGAAATAAGAACTTGGAGATTTAAATACCCAGGTGCCCCTCGCATACTTATTCTTACATGATCCATTCTGTGAAATGGAATTGCTTGCTCACAGGGTTGCACACTTACATTTCTTCTTGTCATCATCAGATTGCCCTTCAAATAAGATTCTGTGTGTGCGGCTGCCAGTGTAGGAAGAATGGGAGAGTGATGGCTAAGGGATATGAGAATTCTTTTGTGGAGTGCCAAAAAAGTGCTGAAATTAGATTGTGAGTGAGGATGGTTGCCTAATTCTCTGATCCAGTAAAAGCTGTTGAATTGTATACTTTAAATAGGTGAATAGTCTGGTGTAGGAATTATGTGTATTTCAATAAAGCTATTTTTTTTTAAAGATTTTATTTATTTATTTGACAGAGAGACAGTGAGAGAGGGAACACAAGCAGGGGGAATGGGAGAGGGAGAAGCAGGCTTTCCGCTGAGCAGGGAGCCTGATGCGGGGCCATTCCAGGACCCTGGGATCATGACCTGAGCCGAAGGCAGAGGCTTAACCTATTGAGCCACCCAGGCATCCCTTCAATAAAGCTATTAAAAAAGATTATGTCTGCTTACATTTGCACCAATAATGTCTGAGAAATGTCTGTTTTTCTCATTTCATCAACATTCAATTCTAAACATTTTTCATTATCGTTGACACGAAAAATAGTATCTTGTTTTGATATTTACATTTATCATAAATGAAAATGAACATATTTTTTGTCTGTGTTAATTTCACTTTTAGGAGCTGTCTTTTCTTTTTTTTTTTTAAAGATTTTATTTATTTATTTAACAGACAGCAGAAGTAGGCAGAGAGGCAGGCAGAGAGAGAGAGGAGGAAGCAGGCTCCCTGCTGAGCAGAGAGCCCGATGTGGGGCTTGATCCCAGGACCCTGGGATCATGACCTGAGCCGAACGCAGAGGCGTTAACCCACTGAGGCACCCAGGTGCCCCGGAGCTGTCTTTTCTTATAGT
This sequence comes from Taxidea taxus jeffersonii, assembly GCA_003697995.1. Lineage (NCBI taxonomy): Eukaryota > Metazoa > Chordata > Mammalia > Carnivora > Mustelidae > Taxidea > Taxidea taxus. The sequence goes on along the minus strand of RCUC01137326.1, from coordinate 117,118 downwards.
GTTCCATGTTTTCGTTGAATTGTTTGTCTTCATTGTGTTTCCTGAGCAATTTCTTTTTTTTTTTTTAAGGGAGTCTCAAATCTCTTTTGATTACACCCCTTGGTATTTCCCTCTCTCTCTCTCTCTTTTTTAAGATTTTATTTACTTATTTGAGATAGAGCATGATGAACATGAGCAGGAGTTGGGGAAGGGGCAGAAGGAGAAGCAGGATCAATCCCAGGACTGAGCCACCTTCCTAAGCAATTTCTATGTTAAAGAATTCCGGTCCTGGGGTGCCTGGGTGGCTGAGTCAATTAAGTGTCTGCCTTTGATTCAGGTCATGATCTCAAGGTCCTGGTTGAGTCCTGCATTGGGCTCCCTACAGGGAGCCTACTTCTCCCTCTGCCCTTCCTCTCTGCTCATGCTGTCTCTCTCTCTCTCAAATAAATAAATAAAATCTTAAAAAAAAAAAGAGGGCGCCTGGGTGGCTCAGTGGGTTAAAACCTCTGCTTTCAGCTCAGGTCATGATCCCAGGGTCCTGGGATCTAGTCCCACATCAGGCTCTCTGCTCAGCAGGGAGCCTGCTTCCCTTCCTCTCTCTCTGCCTGCCTCTTTGCCTACTTGTGATCTCTTTCTGTCAAATAAATAAATACAATCTTTAAAAAAAAAAAAAAAGAATTCCGGTCTGTATCATATATCTTGCAAGCATTTTTCTCAATGTCTTTGGTTTATTTGTTTTTTTTTTTTTTAAAGATTTTACTTATTTATTTGACAGAGAGTGAGAGATCACAAGTAGGCAGAGAGGCAGGGAGAGAGAGAGGGGGCAGCTTTCGGCTGAGCAGAGAGCCCGATGCGGGGCTCGATGCGGGGCTGGATCCCAGGACCCTGGGATCATAACCTGAGCTGAAGGCAGAGGCTTTAGCCCACTGAGCCATCCAGGCACCCTTGTTTGTTTGTTTGTTTTTTAATTTATACCAGTTATCTCTTAAAAGCTGGATCTATCAGTCTTTTCTCTATGGCTTCTGGTTTTTGTATCATAGCTAGAAAAACATTTTTTGTTCTAAGGTTATGAAAAAAATTCACTTATGTTTTTGCCTCTCCTTAAATATTATTTTTGTATTTAAATTTCAGATCTATTTCAGAGGCTTTTGTCATGAGTAGTGATGGTAATCTAGGGCTGTCAATTTTAAGGTCTACAATAAAGAATTAGGAGGTTGTAATGTTTAAGTTAAAGAAGGCAGGTAGTATAGAGAGAATTGATTGATATGAAATTTTATACACATTACAGAGTTCATCTGTGTCATAAAGCATTCAGTGAAGGACTTGATTCTGTTTAAACTTTGGAGAGTCCTGAAATACTTAATTAGCCTTAAGAAATCAAACTTTATAAAATACAACTTTCATTTTAAATTTATAATTGTGTGGTAAATACCGTGGATGTTGCATGAGTAATATTTGCAGTATTATTATTTTATTACAGTTAAAAACTTATAGTAGGTTTTTTGTGGTTAAAAATATGTATACCCATAAACTATTTAAAAATGTTCTTTTAAAAAATGTTCTTTTAAATTTCCAATTAATTTTGGGCATTACGGGAAAACATGTTCGGAGACAGCGATCCTTATTTTAACTTTAGTCTATCATTCACAAACACGCTTGACCTTGTTTGCCTTTGTAATTACTAACACATTTCCTGTGATACCTACATCACAGAGTTCTGTGCCAGTGAGCATCATTAAGCAGTGGGTTTTTTCTTTAGTATTCTTAAAAAAGATTTCTGACATAGATTAAGTCATTTGGAAAACCGTTCTCACTGAAAATGAAGTAAGAGACAACACAACAAGGAGAGATCAATTTTCAGAGCAACCACCAGTTTTCAGAGAGCAGATGGTAGAAATTGCTCTTTTTGTGAAATAAAATAGAAAATTTCCTTTGAACATCACCTTCACTTATATTGAACATTCTTACCTATTGTGTAAAAAGGGATGTTGCTTCCTTCTTGCACGTGATGCCAATTAGGCATTTTTACCTTTGTGAATCTGCTAAATATAGAATTTAAATAAATCCAAGATAGCAAAATTTATATTATTGACCTAATAAATGAAAAAATTGATATTTTCTAACATTTCATATGAATATAAATTCAGGTACACACAATCTCACAAAATATGATAATCATACAAAGGAATACCATTGTAAATAACACCTAGGCAAGGAATTAGATCATTGCCAATATTCCAGAAGCCTGCTGTCTGACACTTCCCAAACATATTGTTTCCATCTTCTTTCGAGATAACTACTGGGGCACCTGGGTGGCTCAGGTGGTTAAGTGGCCAACTCTTGATTTTGGCTCAGGACATGCTCTTGGGGTCCTGGGATTGAGTCCTGCATCCGGCTCGGTGCTCAGTGAGAAGACTACTTAAGGATTCTCTCTCTCTCCTTTTCTCTGTGCCCTTCCCCTACTCATGTGTGGGCTCTTTCTCTCAAATAGATAAAGAAATATTTTTTAATTTAATTAAAAAAAATTTTTAAAAATATTTTATTTATTTGACAGACAGAGATCATAAGTAGGCAGAGAGGCAGGCAGAGAGAGAGGGGGAAGCAGACTCCTTGCCAAGCAGAGAGCCTGATGTGGGGCTCGATCCCAGGACCCTGGGATCATGATCTGAGCCGAAGGCAGAGGCTTTAACCCACTGAGCCACCCAGGCGCCCCAAATAAAGAAATCTTTAAAAAGAGCAACTACTATCCTGCTTCTGATTTTTCTGAGGATAAGTTCCCTCCTTTGTTTTTAAAGTTGATCTTATCACCAATGCCAGCATCCTTAAAAGTAAAAATATTTCTATTTTAGATTTCATATAAATAGAACTGGACTTTATATATTCTTTCACTTGTTGTGTTCAGTAGTACACTGGTGAATCTGCCATTATTACCCGTGTTACGCCATTTAGATTTCTAGTAAATGACTCGGCCATAATTTCTCTCCATTTTATTGATGAGTCTATTCTGATTTTTGGCTTTTACAAACAGTAATTGTATAGAAAATTTTGTACATGTATCCTGACAAATGTGTGAGAGTTTCTCTGGGTAGTGGCTCTCAAAGTGCTGTCCATGAGCCAACAGTCCCCAAAACTCTTTTATGAGGTCTGTGAGGTCAAAACTTGTAATGATATTTACATGTTATGTAATGGTATTTAATGATTTTGTAACAATATTTTGTAATGATACTTAAATGTTATTTATCTTTTCACCGTGTTGACGATGGTATAGATGCAATGCTAGCTGAACCTGTATCTTGGCCCAAATCAAGGCAGTGGCACCACATCGTTCTTGTGGTTGTTCTATTCTGCAGTGCCACACGGTCACAGGGAAAAAAAGAAATGAACAATTTTACTTAGGAATGTTTCTGATGAAACAAGCCATGAAACTCTTTATTTTATTAAATCAGATATGCATTCTTTTTGATCCCGAGTGAAGGAATGGAGCTTTGCAAAGAGAACTTAACGTTGGATACTGAAGGGTGAAGGCTGCTCAGAAGAAACATGCTTGTGTGATTGTGTGAGTTAGGAACTGCTGCTGTTTCTGCAGAAGATTGTTTTTGTTTGGAAGAATGACTGACGAACAGTGGTCATTCAGACTTGGATATCTGGCAGACATCCTCTGAAAAACAAACAAAATGAACCTGTCTCACTGTGATCTTGAGAGCTTTCTAATACTAAGACTTTTACTAAGACTTTTCCGATGAGAATGAGCGGTGATATTAACCAATGTGAAGTTTGGGTGTTGTACTACTAAATTTTCAATATTTGGAAATCTACATAACTCATTGAACTGATGTTTTCCAAATGAGTAATGCATGCTGTCATAAGATCACACATTGGTTAAAAAGTCCATTCCAAGTTCAGGGTAGACCAACAGAACTTACTGTGACAGAGCATGAAAAGTTTCAGATTCCACAGTGCAAGTAACTTTAAAAATCTAATACTTGTGAGAGACAATTCACAATTATCTGAAAAGGGTGCTAAAATACTTTTTCCCTTTCAAACTACATATTTATGTAAGGAAGCATTTAAGGAAGAACGAATTCCAGTATTATACAGATTCTTTGAGATAGTAGAAGAGGAGAGAATACTTCTCAATTCATTTTATGAAATAGACCTGACACCAAAACTGGAAGGGAAAAAAATTAAATACCAATAAAAATAAAAACTTAATAACAAAATTCATTATTAACACACTGAGAAAAAATGTTTAGTTAATGATGCTGATACAATCTTTCATTTACCTGGAAGAAGATAAAATTAGATCATCATCCTTTGAAAACAAAAAGAAACAAAAACAAATTCTGGATGTACTGAATAATCTGCAAAGGCCCAAACAAAAAGCCTTAAGACAACAGAAATCTTGCAAATAAAACAAAACTCTAGGAATCAGAAGATCTTTCTGACCTAAAACCTTTCCAAACCCAGGACATATAAAATAAATGATAGCAGTATTCGACTCAAGTGAAATAAAAGGCTTTATATAGTAAAAAAAAAAAAAAAACAAATAAGATCAGTAGAAATATAATAGATTTGGGGAGAATACTGACCGACAGACAGAAATTTGGATCAAAATTGTGACAGGACATTTTCCAGAACAGATTCTTATAGACTCAGAATGTGTGAAAAGGGTCTAAGAGTAGTTTTCAGGGAAATGCAAGTCAGAGTAGTAAAGAGGTAATCACTCTTTTGGGGGAAAGATAAATTTACTTTTATTTTATTTTATGTTATTTTACTTTATTTTATTTTATATTTCTTATATTTTATTTTATTTTTATTTTTAATTTTTAATTTTTTTTTTTTTTGCCATAGGGAAAGAGACATTTATTCTGCCCTGTAAGCACCTGAATATACCTTTACCAGAGGGCAAAATCTAGTAAGATGTATCCACCATGGACTCATCCCCCTGTCTTCTGAGAATCTATTCTTTAGCCACCCAAGCCCTGGTGTGTAGGATGCATGTATGAGAATTATTTTGTGGTGGTGTTTGGATTAGAAAAATACTAAAAATAAGGTGAATATGCATTAAGGGAACAAATTTTGTTTTCATTAAGGAATAGGTGGTAGCAATGTAAAGGAATGAATAAAAACTACAGCAGGTGTGTGTGTTTTTTTGATACTTTATTTATTTATTTGACAGACAGAGATCACAAGTGGGCAGAGAGGCAGGCAGTGAGAGAGATGGGGGAAAACAGGCTCCCTGCCGAGCAGAGAGCCCGACTTGGGGCTTGATCCCAGGATATCGGGACCATGACCCGAAGGCAGAGGCTTCAACCCACTGAGCCACCCAGGCACCCCTACAGCAGGTGTTTTAAGAGGGATTTCCATGAGATATTGTTCAGAGAGAAAAGCGAGATGCAGAAAAAAATATATTTGTGTAAAACATTCATAATTAAACAATATGTATTGCTGAAGGTATAGTGGTTTAAAGAAGGGAATATGGTTTAACTCACACTTAACAGCCCAGGGTGTGTAGGGAGTGCTCTGCTCTGTGACATCATCGGGGACCCAGGCTCCTGGGGAAGCTCTGCCATCTTCAGTGTGTGACTTCAGTCTCTGGGTCTGAGGTGGTGGTTGCTCACTGGTACCTTCTCTTTTAAGAGTCATCCTTCAGAAAGAAAGAGCATGAAAAGAAAGCCACCTTATTTTAGATATCCAGTCAAAGTTGCCTGCAGCATTTCTGTCCCAGTACCCTTCTCGACCATAGTAGTCATGTGGTCACACGCAGCCTCTGGTGGTACGAACCAGCCCAAATTTGGTGGTGGTGGGGTACTCGAAGGAAAGGAAGACAGATACCTGAGGACACTGGCAGTCTGTGCTACAAAACCCCTTCCTGGTGTATCCCTGTGTATATTTGTATATGAGTCATGAACATGGCGGGAGATACGCAGATGTACTATGTTGTTACTAAGGGATATGTCATGTGGGTATTGACACTTCAGAAGGACATGGGGATGAGAGGGAGAGAGTCAAATAAAAAATGAACACCAAAGAGTGCAGAGAAGCTAAACAAAATAAACAAAAACTCAGTATAGAATAGGATTGGGATTATGTTTGCATTGCATGTAAATTATGTTTGTATATGGTATACAGCAAAATATAAAAATTAGAAGAAAAATACCAGTAGGCACTGTGTTTGTTTAAATACCATGTCTTCTCTGACTGTAAAGAGTTCTGAGGAGACTTGAAATGACTTTGGAGAATGCCATCCATCTCTAAGCCCCATGGATAAGGTAGCAAGAGAGATAGATGCATTGTTCTTTGTGTTGTGTTTAGACATAAGCACAGTGGGTAACAGTTGGCATTATGAAATACTACAAGTGAACATTGTGAGAGTAGGGTACACTGCAAATGTTAATCAGGAAGAATCTCAATTATCAACCCATGATAATATCTGTCCCCTTACTAGTAACTAACGGAATTCTCTAAAAAATGGTTGTAACAATTAGGCATCTGAGTAAGTACAGTGATGATTATTTTAGAAACAACCTCTTCTGCAATTTGCTGTGGTGATTGTCGAGATGTAGAAAGTGGGAGGAAGCAAATACATCATGCGGTTGTGTGGCTTTGGAAATTGCTGGGCAGTGCACATGGTTGACATCAACAGTGTATTTGAGCTTTTCTGCCTTACAGTTGACTTACTGTGTAGGTGCAGGAAATAAAGGAAACCAATATTTCAAAGTATGACATTTTCTGCCTCATGGAAAACTCGTAGTTTGTCGAGTTTTTCTCTGCATCAGAATAAATCTTGCTCTTTTTGCATATTTTATTCCTTTTGAGATGATTGTGGTAGTTGATCAACATTAAAGCTTGGAATGACATTAAAAGGAGTTCATTGGTATTTTAAAATAGTAGCTGATGCTTGTTTAAATAACTTCAATACATTTTTTCCTTACAAATTCATTAGTAGTTATTATGCTATTTTATTTTGGTATTGTATGGATTTCAGTATCAAATGTTGAAGTTTGCACCTGCAAAACTGCTAATTGTAAAAATACCATTCTGAATAAGAAATTTGCTCTTCTGTAAGAGTCAGTGTTGAATGCCTGAGTGAATAGACTGGTAAGTATTCCTTGTTTTCTTTAAAAAAAAAAACACAACAACATTGGGGGGTAAGAAAAGAATAAATGAAACAAGATGGGATCAGGAGGGAGACAAACCATAAGAGACTCTTAATCTCACAAAACAAACTGAGGGTTGCAGGGTGGAGGGGAGTAATGAGAGGGTGGTGGGGTTATGGACATTGGGGAGGGCATGTGCTATGGTGAGTGCTGTGAGTTGTGTAAACCTGGCGATTCACAGACCTGTACCCCTGGGGCTAATAATACATTATATGTTAATAAAAAAATAAAAAATACAAACAACAACAACAAACAAACCCTTAATTCAAAGCTCGTGAGTATTTAGTTAAATAAAATGACAATGATAATTGTCCTAAAATTTAACTAGTTATACTGTAAGTGGATTATTTTTAAAACCCAAGGAAATTCTCTAATCCTAAGTGAGCACCTTCATCAGTTTTATTCACTTGGAAAGAATGTCCAACCTCAGAGCTATTCTTTGAAGCACGTACTGCAGAGAAAATGAAGCCAAATGGACTTTCTAAATAAAATTTCCTAAGGTCTAAGTACAAATTTTAGAAATTCTCTTAAAAATAGCCTGGGGGCATGTCCTGTAGAGAGGGAAGCGATCCATTTTCAGATGCTTTGCTTTGGCAGTAGGTTTTCTGTGGAATGTCTTGTCACACACGCCTCATATTCCCGTGGCATCGTCTCATTCTCTTGCTGGCTGTATGCTTCTTTTTCTAGAAGCGGGTGGTTTAGACCTGAGGCAGTGGTTCAAGTAATTGAGTGGAACTTCTGGTCCTTTTGTGCAGGGACTTGGTCAGAGGAGGTAAAGCTCTCCTCTTTCCACTTACCCCAACTGATTCTTTTAACTTACTTTTGAAGGGGCAAATGGCTTAGACAAGTATGTTGGTTCCAAACCTAACCCCTTTTATATCAGAGAATTGATAGATGAAAACACGTTGAACAATGGCTGATCTTAGAAATAGGGTAAAAGTCCTCACATTTCTTATGCATTGCTTTCAGCAGGGCTTCTCTGCCAACTCTTCTTAATGGCTCCATCTTCTTACTTGACATCAAAAGTTTTATAATTTAGGCTCAGTTTTTCATTTGTCTAAATTTTAAAACTTAATTTTAACATATACATACTTGTGTACTTATATGTGTGCATAAGTATCATGCACAAAGAATACAGATGGGGCTACAAAGTTTAATTATTTTATTCAGCAAATGTGACGAGAAAAGCGCCTAAAACTTATATTTCAGGCCCAGAAATGAAGGAAAGAAAGTACAGTGCAAACCAACTGTGGGCCATGTTGAAAGAAAGTGTTACAAGGTATACTGAGGAAGGAAAAGTTGCTGTTTTCTGGGAAGCCTGAGGAAGATTTCATGGAGGGAATGACATTTGAGCCATGAGATGTGAAAAGGCAAAGAAGACATGGAAGCAGGAAGCCAGAGTGTGTGTTTAGCTGCAGCTTGTAGACCCCCTGGCTGATGGTACAGGGAAAAGAAAAGAAGAGCGGGTGTGGTAAAGTGACACATCTATGTTGTTGCCAAGTCAGGGCCCAGGGAGCTACTGAAGTTTTGACCTGGCCTTGAATGTCGTGACTTGGGGATATTGAGGGTCATGGACAAGGAGGAGTAAAGATAAGGGAGTTATTTATATGTAATGACTATTATTTTGTATCAAATGTTGAATTGTACTAGAACAAACAACAAGGGTTAGCTAGGAGATGGTGGAAACTAGGAAAGACCCGAGTCCTGGAGATGGACGGTTGTGACTCAACCTGCATGGGAGATTAGAGCTCAATCTGGATAAAATCCCTAAAGGCAGAACTTGTACAGGAATATACTTGTCAGGATATAAAATCAATGTACAGAAATCAGTTGCATTTCTATACACCAACAATAATACAGAAGAAAGAGAAATTAAGGAGTCAATCCCATTTATAATTGTACCCCAAACCATAAGATACCTAGAAATAAACCTAACCAAAGAGGCAAAGAAACTATACTCAGAAAACTATAAAGTACTCATGAAAGAAATTGAGGAAGACACAAAGAAATGGAAAAATATTCCATACTCATGGACTGGAAGAACAAATATTGTGAAAATGTCTATGCTACCTGAAGCAATGTATACGTTTAATGCAATCCCTATCAAAATACAATCAATTTTTTTCAAAGAAATGGAACAAATAATCCTAAGATTTGTATAGAACCAGAAAAGATCTCGAATAGCCAGAGGAATGTTGAAAAAGAAAGCCAAAGTTGGTGGCATCACAATTCCAGACTTCAGGCTCTATTACAAAGCTGTCATCATCAAGATAGTATGGTTCTGGCACAAGAACAGACACATAGATCAATGGAACAGAATAGAGAGCCCAGAAATAGACCCTCAACTCTATAATCAACTAATCTTTGACAAAGCAGGAAAGAATGTCCAATGGAAAAAAGACAGCCTCTTCAACAAATGGTGTTGGGAAAATTGAACAGCCGCATGCAGAAAAATGAAACTGGGCCATTTCCTTACACCACACACAAAAATAGACTCAAAATGGATGAAAGACTTCCATGTGAGAAAGGAATCCATCAAAATCCTTGGGGAGAAGACAGGCAGCAACCTCTTCAACCTCAGCCATAGCAACTTCTTCCTAGAAACATCGCCAAAGGCAAGGGAAACAAGAGCAAAAATGAACTAACTATTGAGACTTCATCAAGATCCAAAGCTTTTGCACAGCAAAGGAAACAGGCAACAAAACCAAAAGATAGCTGACAGAATGGGAGAAGATATTTGCAAACAACATATCAGATAAAGGGCTAGTATCTAAAATCTATGAAGAACTTATCAAACTCAACACCCAAAGAACAAATAATCCAATCAAGATATGGGCAGAGGACGTGAACAGACATTTCTGCAAAGAAGACATCCAGATAGATGGCCAACAGACACATGAAAAAGTGCTCCATATCGTTCAGCATCAGGGAAATACAAATCAAAACCACAATGAGATACCACCTCACACCAGTCAGAATGGCTAAAATTAACATCAGGGAATGACAGATGCTGGCGAGGATGCGGAGAAAGGGGAACCCTCCTACACTGTTGGTGGGAATGCAAGCTGGTGTAGCCACTCTGGAAAACAACATGGATTTTCCTCAAAAAGTTGAAAATAGAGCTACCCTGTGACCCAGCAATCACACTACTGGGTATTTACCCTAAAGATACACATGTAGTGATCCGAAGGGACACGTTCACCCGAATGTTTATAGCAGCAATGTCCACAATAGCCAAACTATGGGAAGAACCTAAATGTCCATCGACAGATGAATGGATAAAGAAGATGTGGTATATATCTACAACGGAATACTATGCAGCCATCAAAAGAAATGAAATCTTTCCATTTGTGACGATGTGGATTAGAGGGTATTATGCTGAGCAAAATAAGTCAATCAGTGAAAGATAATTATCATATGATCTCCCTGATAAGAGAAAGTTGAGAGGCAAAGTGGGGGGCTTGCCGGGTAGGGAGGGAAAAAATGAAACAAGATGGGATTGGGAGGGAGGCTAACCATAAGAGACTCTTGGTCTCACAAAACAAACTGAGGGTTGCCAGGGGGAAGGGGGTAGGGAGAGGGTGCTGGAGTTATGGACATTGGGGAAGGTATGTGCTATGGTGACTGCTGTAAAGTGTGTAAACCTGGCGATTCACAGACCTTTACGCCTGGGGCTAATAATACATTATATGTTAATAAAAAATAAAAAGTTTAAAAAAATCACCGAAGGCAAGTGTTTACCCATAGTAAAGGCAGCCGGCGGGGCTGACTAGAAGAATGGCAGAGACAGGAGACAGAGAAACCTTCTCCAGAGCAAGAGGAGAACCACAGCATCAGAGTCACAGAAGCTGAGGAAAAACCATGATCCTCCTGCAAATCACTGAAGACAAAAGCGTGGACTTTGCCCTTAGAATTGGTGATCAAAGGGCTTTTGGAGTAGGAATGACAATTATGTCACATTGTGACCTTTGAGACTGCAGTTTTTGTTTTAAAGATTTTATTTGTTTATTTCACAGACAGAGATCACAAGTAGGCAGAGAGGCAGGCAGAGAGAGAGAGGGAAGCAGGCTCCCTGCCAAGCAGAGAGCCCGACGTGGGGCTCGATCCCAGGACCCTGGGACCATGACCTGAGCCGAAGGCAGAGGCTTTAATCCACTGAGCCACCCAGGTGCCCCTGAGATTGCAGTTTTAATGAAGGGTGGGAGACAAATTCTGAGAGGAAAGGAAGAAGTGGAGGTACAGAATGTGGAATATATGCACGATGAAAAGGTCGTTAGTTAAAAAGAAGGAAAAAAGAAAAAAAAAAACAAATGCTACTTTGTGGGGAAAGCTCAGATATTTAAAGAGCAATTTTTGCCGGTATCCTTCAATTGGGATTTAAAAAAATTAAATATTAATTTAGTTAATCTATTAAATATCATGAAGATGTGTGTAAAGTACTAAATGATCTAAAAAGGTAGGGGCTCTTAATCTTAAAACATTAAAAGAAGTTTTTAGGGAACAGAAAATCATAGCATGTTTTAGAATGTCAGTGACTTATGGGCTATGTGCCTGTCCCTCCTCTCTTCCCTAGTTATGCCAGTTTTTCTGTCCCAAACAAACATTTCTCATTAAAACCATAAGACTGTTTAGAAAGCATCTTGTTTTTCTTGCTAGCAGAGAGGGAGAATCTCAAGCAGGCTCCACTCTCTGGGCAGAGCCAGATCAGGGCTTGATCTCAGGACCTTGAGAACATGAGCTGAGACAAAATCAAGAGTTGGGCACTTTAACTGAGCCACCCAGGCACCCCTAACTCTCACATTTAACCCTCAGCTTTATTTAGCTTGCATTCATTAGCTGGACCCAGACTGCTGAGTATGAATCCAGGCTTTGTACTTCTATGGCTGGGTGACCTTGAGCAGCTACCTCTTTGTGCTTTAGTTTTACTATTTGTAAAAAGGAGATGGTAAAAGTACCCACTCGTTGATGCCATTGTGAGGATGACATGAAATAATGAAACAATATAAAATTTTATATATAAATATAAATTTTTAGGATCAAAGCCTTGCAAGTTGTTTTATTTATTTTATGAACATAGAATGGATTATTTGCTTCAGGGGCGCAGGTCTGTGAATCATCTGTCTTACACAATTCACAGCCCTCGCCATAGCACATACCCTCCCCAGTGTCCATCACCCGGCCACCCTACCCTCCTGCCCATACCCCCCAGCAACCCTCAGTTTGTTTCCTGAGGTTAAGAGTCATTTATAGTTTGTCTCCCTCCCCCAGACATTTCTGCAGAGCTTTGCAAGTTTTATGTAATCAAGCATGTATTTGTTGTTTTTCTGCTTCTGTAATTTTTTCTTTTCACTCCTTTCTGCGGCTGCTGCTGAAATTGATAACTGCAGATGGTCCTTGGCTTAAGTCAAGGTCTGACTCAATGGTTTGACTTATGCTTTTTCGACTTTACGGTGCTGCTAACACGATACATGTTCAGTGGAATCCGTACTTCAGATTTGGGATTTAGCTCTTTTCTTGGGCAGGTGGTATGTGGTGCATCATGTCTCATGATGCTGGGCAGTAGTGTTCTATTGCATGAATATGCCATAATTTGTTTATCCATTGATCTGTTGTTAATCACCCTTTGGTTTGTTCTCAGTTGTGGCTCTTATGAATAAGGCTACCATGAAAATTAACGTACAAGTTTTTGGTTGACTTACGTTTTTAGTTCTTTTGGATAAAACTGATAAACTGCTTTCCAAGTAGTTGTACAAATTTTGTACTCCTATCAGTGATGCCTGTGAGTTCAAGTTGTTCCATATCCTCACCAACACTTGATATTGTCAGTTAAAAAGTTATTTTAATTTGGGCAGAGCTATAAACAGTAAAGAAATTGAATCAGTAATCAAAAGTCTCCCAACAAAAGTCCAGGGCAGATGGTTTCCCAGGGGAATTCTACCAAACATTTTTTTAAAAATATTTTAAAAATTTATTTGAGAGCAAGCGAGCATGGGAGCACAAGTGGGGAGGGGGAGTAGAGGGAGAGGGAGAAGCAGACTGCCCGCTGAGCAGGGAGCCCAACACAAGGCTCAGTCCCAGGACCCTGAGATCATGACCTGAGCGGAAGGAAGACCCTTAACTGGCTGAGCCACCCAGGCGCCACTTTACCAAACATTTAAAGAAGAGTTAGGATTATAACAAATCCGAAGAGGTAGAAGATCTGTACTCTGAAAACTATAGAGCACTTATGAAAGAAATTGAAGATGATACAAAGAAATGGAAAAACATCCCATGCTCATGGATTGGAAGAAGAAATATTTTTAAAATGTCTGTGCTACTTAAAGGAGTCTTCACATTTAATGCAACCCCTGTCAAAACACCAACAGCATTTTTCACAGACCCAGAACAAACAGTCCTAAAATTTGTACAGAACCACAAAAGACCCTGAATAGCCAAAGCAATCTTGAAAAAGAAGAGCAAAGCTGGAAGCATCACAATTTCAGACTTCAAACTATATTAGTATTGCAAAGCTGTAGTTATCAAGACAGTATGGTGGCAGAAAAACAGACATATAGATCAATGGAACAGAATAGGAAACCCAGAAATGAACCTACAACTATGGGGCCAACTAATCTTTGACAAAGCAGGAAAGAATAACAAATGGGAAAAAAATCTCTTCAACTAATGGTGTTGGGAAAACTGGACAGCCACATGCAGAAGAATGAAACTAGACTGATTTCTTACACCAGACACAAAAATAAATTCAAAATGGGTGAAAGACCTAAATGTGAGATAGTAAACCATCAAAATCCTAGAGGTGAACATAGGCATCAACTTCTTTTTTTTTTTTTTAAAGTAGGCTCTACACCTAGCATGGAGCCTACCATGGGGCTTGAACTCACGACCCTGAGATCAAAGCATGAGTTGAGATCAAGAGTTTGACACTTAACTGACTCAGCCACTCAGGCACCCCAGACTGCAACCTCTTTGACCTTGGCCATAGCAACTTCTTTCTAGACATGTCTGGAGGTAAGGGAAACAAAAATGAACTATTGGGATTTTATTAAGATAAAAACCTTGTGCACGGTGAAGGAAACAATCAACAAAACCAAGAGGCAGTCTATGGAATGGGAGAAGGTATTTGCCAGTGACGTATCTGATAAAGGGTTAGTGTCCAAAATGTAAAGAATTTATCAAACCTAACACCCCCCAAGGTTCCCCCCAAAATGACAAATAATCAAAAAACAAATAATCCAGTTAAGGATTTGGCAGAAGATAGGAATAGGCATTTTCCCAAAGACACACAGATGGCTAACAGACACATGAAAAGATGCTCAACATTACTGGCCATCAGGGGAATGCAAATCAAAACCATGATGAGATACTGCTTCACACTTCTCAGAATGGCTAAAATTAACAACGCGGGAAAAACAGATGTTGGCGAGAATTTGAAGAAAAGAGAACCCTTTTACACTATTGGTGGGAATGCAAACTGGTACAGCCAATCCAGAAAACAGTATGGAGGTTCCTCAAAATGATAAAAATAGAACTATTCTACAACCCAGCAATTGTACTACTAGGTATTTACCCAAAGGATACAAAAATACTGATTCGAAGGGACACATGTACCCTGATGTTTATAGCAACATTATCAACAATATTCAAGTTATGGAAAGAGCCCAAAAATCCATCCACTGATGAATGACTATGTCTCTCTCTCTCTCACACACACACACACGTACACAAATATTACCCAGCCATCAAAAAGAGTGAAATCTTGCCGTTTTCACCAACATGGATAGAGCTAGAATGTATTATGCTAAGTGAAATAAGTCAGTCAAAGAAAGATAAATACCCTATGATTTCACTCATATGTAGAATTTAAGAAACAAAACAGCTCATATGTAGAATTTAAGAAACAAAACAGATGAACATAGGGGAAGTTGTAAAAAAAAAAAAAAAGAGAGGGAGGAAAACCTTAGGAGACTCTTAATGACAGAGAACAAACAGGGTTGCTAAAGAGGAGGTTGATGGGGGACGGGCTGGATGGGTGATAGGGATTAGGAGAGCACTTGTTATGATGAGCACTGGTTGTAGTATGTAAGTGATGATCACTAAATTTTACTCCTGAAACCAATATTACACTGTATGTTAACTAGAATTTAAATAAAAACTTAAAAAAAAGAAATGTTGATACAATGCCAACTTAATTAAACTTTCTGAATAAGATTTCCAATACCCTTTTACAGGTTAAGAGCCCTGTAGGAAGTAACTAACAATAAATAATCTAATAACATAAAGATATAGATCTGTTTTACAAGCTTGGGTAAATATGAAAAAGTCATACTTTTAAAGACATCTGTGTATGGTATGTGGAAGCAACAAAAATTAGATTAACTAAAATTCCAGAATGAGAACTATCTTGAAATAAACTGATACCAGTTGCCATTAAGAAAAATTATTTTAGGGGCGCCTGGGTGACTCAGTGGGTTAAGCCTCTGCCTTCAGCTCAGGTCATGATTTCAGGGTCCTGGGATTGATCCCCGCATCGGGTTCTTTGCTCAGCAGGGAGCCTGCTCCCCCCCTTCTCTCTCTGCCTGCTTCTCTGCCTACTTGTGATCTCTGTCTATCAAACAAATAAATAAAATCCTTTAAAAAAAAGAAAAATTATTTTAGCCCATTGAAGTTGTATCTCATTATAGTTTTAAAAAATAGTATTAGACTTTATTTTTTTAGAACAGTTTCAGGTTTAGAAAAATTAAGTCCCTATCATTACCATGTTGTATCAGTATGGTACAGTAGTTAGAACTGATGAACCAGTTTTGATAGGTTAGTATTAACTAAAGTCCATGAATCACTTGAATATCTCTTCTTTGGGATATATATATATATATATATATATATTTATTTATTTATTTCTATGGGTTTTGACAAATATATAATGTCACATATCCACCATTATAGTATCGTATAGAATAGTATACCCTAAAAATCTTCCCTTCTCCATCTCTTCTTCTCTCCCTTCCTCCCCTGAACCTCTGGTACCATTGATCTTTTTATTATCGCTTTAATTTTGCCTTTCCAGAATGTCAGGAAGTTGGCCTTTCACTTGAGATCGGGCACGTTCAGGGTGGTATGGCCATAGACCAGATAGGTGGCCTTTCAGAAGGACTTCTAATTAGCAATGTGCATTAAAATTTCCTCCATATCTTTTTCTGGCTTGATGTCATGGTGGTTCTAATTTGTGTTTTCTGATGGCTAATGATGATATCTTTACATATGCTTCTGGCCCATTTATTTATCTTTTTATGTGAAGTATTTGTTTAATGCTATCACTTTTTTTTTCACTTTATTTAAGCTTTATTTAAACATATGATGTAACCCCACCACCCTCACCCAACCCCTCTTCCCCCCACCCCCCTCAATGCTATCACATTTTTAAAGGATTTATTTATTTTAGAGAGAGAGAGAAAGCCCAGGGGGAGGGGCAGAGGGAGAGAGAGTCCCAAGCAGACTCTGCATTGTGCATGGAACTTGACATTGGGCTTGATCTCACAACCCTGAGATCACGACCTGAGCCGAAACCGAGTTGGGTGCCCAACTGACTAAGCCACCCAGCCGCTCCTCATGCTATTACGTTTTAAAATAAATTCAATTTAAAGTAAAATAAAATTATTTTATTTAAAATAAATAAATTTAAAATAAAAGGTTATTTGCAATTTTATTATTAAGTTGTAAGAGCTCTTTTTACATTCTGGACACAATTATATTTTCTATTCTAGATACTTTTTATATTCTGGATACACATTAAATTTTTCTATTCTGTATACAAATGGGAATTTTGTTATTTGATATATACATAAGTAGGTAGTATTTTTTTTTTTAGGGAATCAACTTTATTGAGGGATATTTAGCTACATCCATTTATTTTTTTTTACATTTTTTATAAACATATATTATTAGCCCCAGCTGTACAGGTCTGTGAATCGCCAAGTTTACACACTTCACAGCACTCACCATAGCACATACCTTCCCCAATGTCCATAACCCCACCACCCTCTTCCTAACCCCTTCCCCCTGGCAACCCTCAGTTTGTTTTGTGAGATTAAATAAGAGTCTCTTATGGTTTGTCTCCATAAGTAGGAAGTCTTAATATTGCTAGGATGAATTCCTCTATCACTATAAAATATCCCTCCTATCTTTTCTTGTAGTTTCTTGGTTTGTGTGGCATATCTTTTCATGCTCTTTAATTTTTGTGCCTTATGTTTAAAACAGATCAGTTGTAGACAGCATATAATGGGGTCATTCTTTAAAAATGTGGTCTGTCTCTGTCATTTACTAGAGTGGTTAGTTCATTTAAATTTAATGTAATTATTGATATAGCTGGTTGGTTTTCAATATACTTTCTTGGTATTTGTTTCCACTAGTACCTTATTTTTTCCACTCCTTTGTTGTCCTATTTTCATTTATTCATTTAAAAACTATTGGGGTGGAGAGGGATGGGGTGGCTGGTTTAGGGACACTGGGGAGGGTATGTGCTATGGGGAACGCTGCGAATTGGGTAAGACTGATGAATCACAGACCTGTGCCCCTGAAGCAAGTAATCCATTCTACGTTAATAAAAAAAGTTATTTCATTTAAATTTTTCTATTGAATTCTTCGTAATATATGCTTTGATATTTTTCTTTATTGGTCATTCTAGGGCTTGAAAACGCGCTTCCTGCCCCTGTTAGAGTCTATGTACTGTCAATACAGAAAACCACCTCCTGCTGGACCGTCCCGCTCGCTTCTTCCTGTGTCACAAATCTAATAATTCAGAAACAGTATAATTCAGTTTAACCCTGATTCTCTGTGCTCTTGTTGACATAGTTCTACATACATTAAACCCCACTTTCCAGTGTTCTCAATTTTGCACTAAATAGTTGTCTTTTGAGGAAATTAGGAGAAGAGAAAACCGCTCTTCTGTATTTATCCACTTATCTACTCCTCCAGGTCCTCTTCTTTCTTTCAAATCTGGGTTTGTCTCTGGTATAATTTCCTTTCATCCTTAGGAACATCTTTTATTATTTCTTGTAGTGCAGTTCTACTGGTGACAACTCCTGTCAGCTTTCCTTTTATCTGGAATGATTTTTTTTTTCTTTCCCTTTTAGCACTTCTGAGATATTATTCTTCCTTTGTCCTCTGGCCTCTATTGTTTCTCATGAGGAGCAAGCAGTCATTCTTATTATTGTTTCCCTGTAGATCATGTCTCTTTTCTTCTGGCTGTTGTTAAAGTTTTCCCTTTATCTTTGGTTTTCAGCAGTTTAACTGTAATGCGCCTAAATGTATTCTCAGAGTTCACTGAGCATCTTGGATCTCTAAGTTAGTATTTACTTTTTTCTCAAACTTGGGAAGTTCTTGGCCATTATTTCTTTAACTCACTTACCTTTTCAGGTATATTAGACTCTTTGATTTTGTTCTACAGCTGCCTGAAATTTTGTTCATTTTTCAGTAATTCTTTAATGTTTTTTTTTCTCCTCTCAGTCATTGGCTTAGATCATTTCTATTGATGTGTCATCAAATTTATGGACACTTTATTCTGCCATCTCAAGTGTATTGCTAAGCTTATCTAGGGATTTTTTTTTCCTCTCAGTTGTTATAATTTTCTATTCTGGAATTTCTACTTGTTTTTTTTTATAATTCCATTATGCTGCTGAGATTCCTTATCTGTCCTCTCATTTAAATGAATACTTAATTTTTTGAATATATTTTCCTTTGGTTCTTTGCAGTATTTATATTAACTGCCTTAAAGTCTTATGTGCCTGGTAGGTTCCTCTTAGACGTTATTAGCTCCTTTTACTTATTTGTTCTTGCCTATAGACAACATTTTTCTTTTTTTCATGCTTATTAATTTCTGTGTATAAGACATTGTCACTGCGGATGATACATTTTGGAGACCTCTAGATTCTGTGGTCTTCTGCCATACAATGGTGATTTTCATTGTTGTTGTTCTTACGGGCTGTTCAGGTATTGGTCAGTTACCTCTAACTTGTGTAAACTTGACTTTACATTCTATTAAGGCAAAAATGTGGAAAGCCAAAGATATTTCCCAAACTCCTCCAGCATGGTGGGATCTAATCTATAAGCTCTGTCTCTTCTGAAGATCTTGTAAAGGCTTGCTTTTATAGGTTTAGGATAAGCCTAAAGTGTGGCTTTAGGTGGATTTGGAGGTCTTCCCAAGTTGTTAGGAAGCTGTCTTCAGTTTGTTTGGGCTGGGCCTTCAGTGTCTCACAGCACCATGTCATCTGGTGTCTGTTGTATTCCCTACTCTAGAGCAGCCCAGCTGTGTTACTTACCCAGTGCGTGCACCCGGTGTGCCCGATGCATGCACCTTCCCCTCCCCCACCACAATGCTCAAGGGCTGGCAGGGGCTCCTGCTGGCAGTTCCCATGTTCCTGGTGCCCTGTACTTAAGATTCCAGCTTCTTCAACTGTCCTGAACTCTGACCTTCACCTTCCCAGTTCAGTAGAGCTTTGGGGCTCTGTTTGGACTGTGCTTTTCCTCATGCAGAGAGCCAGAACGATAGTGGGGCTCAGCTTAGGAGGATGACAGTATCACACTGCCTGTTTCCTAATACCTGGGAATGGTCACCTCCTGTATTTTATCCCATTTTGTACTTGTTAACACTGGGAGGTAAGTTTGGTACTGATCACTCCATTATAACCTGAAGTAGACTTCCATGGTTCTTCAGTTTGAAATTGATACTGTATATACTGAGCCTAGTTAAAGAAAATGTTGTTTTGAATAGACTTACGGGGACAGGAGGTCAAACAAATTAGAAGTGCTCTATTCAGTCTTTTAATTTCAGTCTTTGTGTTAAATTAAGCAAGGCTGTTTACTCTCTTTCCATATGCATATGGTATATGTATATAGATGCACATAGATGTATGCATATCTATATATCTATATCTTGTGTCCCGTATTGTCTTTATGTACTATACTAGTAAAATTGCTTCTGTATTCTAATCCTGATAATTTGTCATGAATCATGCCCCTGAGTACAGGCAGAAATATAGAACTATTTTTTTGGTATAAAGGTAAGAGTTTCCAGAAAGAGGTACTCCTTTATTATTATTATTTTAGGTTGGCAGTAGAGAAACTATCTATTTAATAGTACCCTGATGATAACTTGTTGTTCTCTCTCTTAACCAAGTTATCAAATGTTACATTGGCTATATTGGGACAAACCATCCTCTTCCTAATAAGATGGAATGAAAAAGGACACATCACATTAGTGTTAATCTTGCCAAAATCTGGTAAATCTAATGATCAGGAAACATCAGACAAATCCAAACTGAGAGACATTCAGTGATTCGCTATATTCTAAAATGTTAAGGTCAAGAAACACAAAGAAAGGCTGCCCTAAATTAAAGGAGATATAGTTGATATGTTACTTAAGGGCATTGTGTGATCCTGAATTGGATCTTGGAATGGGGAAAAAAAATACCTACAAATGGCATTATTGTGATAACTGATAAAGCTTGACCATAGACTGTGCTTTAAGTAATATTGTCGTGTTCTGTTACATTTTCTGATTTTGATAATAGCTGTGGTTATGGAAGACAGCACCTTTGTTTTAAGGAAATATACACTGAAGTTTTCAGGGACAAAGGAGCAGGATATCTCTAGCTTTCTCACAAAGGGTTCAGAAAGTAGTTTTATGTATGTCTCTAAGTAGATATAGATATTAAAAATGATTTAGCACATCAGGCAGAATATAAACTGTTTGTGAATCTGGGTCAAGGGATATGGGAGCTCCTTGTACTATATTGTAACTTTTCTCTAAGTTTAATATTACACCAAAGTAAAAATAATAGCAGAAAAATCAAATTTAGATATATCTCTATGGTTGCAAGAACAGAGATCCATCGAGTTTCCATGAAATAAAAAGGAATACAAAAAACCTTCGAATTCAAGCATGCTTACTGTCATGGACACTATTAGGGCCTAAGGTTGCTTACTTGATACTAAAGCCACTGTATGGTTTCTAGTCTTTGCTACGTTTGTATGGGTTTTGCTCTCTTCTCTGTGATGGATTCATTTACTTTCTCTCAGTTGCTGCCCCTCCAGAACTTGTTTTTCTCTCAAAGTCGCTAACTTGCTGCCCTAGGTCAGATTCTTGAGAGAGAGCATCAGAATGATTATTCTCCAACTAATGGATTGGTTAAGCATGTGTCAGGTGTTTATTCCTAATCTGGTCAACCAAGATTGAAGTGGAACAGAAGGGAGGAGGTGGTTTGGATTATGACGACATAGCTCCATGGCATTTAGGGCTGCCCCTCAGAAGCAAAGGGTATGACACATTCTCTCAAAGGTGTTGGGGAAAGATACGGCAATGAACTGTGTCTCCCATATCTGCCCAGCTTGCTTATATTGCTTTTTGAGTTCGATTACTTTTTAAAAGACTCCTAAAATGCTTCTGTTGAGGATCTTCACACGGACTTAGATCACCCAGTCCCCTTTCTGCTAAAATGAAGAAGTAACAAAGGGAGTTAGAGGCAAAAGAATGGAAACATTCACAGTCTCTTCCTTGTATGTAGTAAATGGATGACTGCTTTCCTCTCCACCACTCATTGTTTAAAAAATCATGAGACTGTTAACTTTTGTTTATGAAAGTTTTAAATTTCATTTTACTATGTTGACTTGATCATGCATGTTTATCTTAAGTTCAGATTTATTACTTTTTTGAAATAGCAATTGAAAAGTATAAAGTGTATTTCAGAAATTTTCAAGAGAGTATTTTGACAGGACATTTGTAATATTTTAAAAGAAAATTTTCCTGAAGGTTGTCAACTAATTTTTTTGAGTACTACTTTTTGCCAAGCATTGTCCTGAGTATAGTTACTTAAATGATACCATTGAAAATAAGCTTCACAGCTCCTTGAGGTAAGGGTAATTAATCTTAACTAGCACAAGAGGAAATAGAATCTCAAAATGGTGACTTGCCCAAAGTCACAACGGTTAATGTAGTAGGAACAGAATTCGAAATAGAAATGAGGTCTGTCAAACTCCAATGTATATACTCTTTCAAAGTGTAAGGAATCAGGTGGTCAGACACGTTTACATTTGAGATAGTCAGTTTCATATTTTTCATCTTAAAACCTGTCACTATTACTCTTTTAATTCTGAGATGTGCCCATTATTAACAAGGATGGCTTCACTCAGAACACTGGTACAGTAGGTGTTGGTTTGATAAGGATAGGAGTTGTTAATGAATTCTCGAAAAGACATCAAGTTCCTTCCTTGAAGTAGTTAGGGTCTACGATTCCAGGAGACAGAAAATCTGTTAAGAGAAATGTGTGATTATCAGTCATATGCCATGATTGTGGACATCTACTCTCAAATGGTCATATTTAAGTATATAGGTAAATAAGAATAGTTTTAATGAGCATGTAAATGTGAGAAAAGAAAAAAGTAAAAAGGTTGAATAGAGGCTCAGAAATAGTAAACAAAGACTAACCTACTATTGAATTTAGCAAAATATCAATTTAAGATGACTTCTTTTGAGGGTGGAGTGGGGTGGGGATAAGTGCTAAATCTGCATTTAGTAGTCTCTGCCTGTGCAGTGAAATTCATTTGAAAATGAGCTTGGAAGTAATCAAAGAATGTAACCAACGTGTTGGTAAGATGATGTGATTGCTAGACCAGTGGCCATAAGAAAAAAGTGGAAAATGATACTTTCACATCAGGAATTATTTTAATTTAATTGTGAGCTTTTGCCAGAAGGAAAAGTATGTTAATAACACCTTCAAAATGTTTTTCTTGAAGTTGGACATAAAAACAAAAATGCTGGAAGCTAAATGTCATGAGGAGAAGCTTAAACTGCAGCAGAAACATGATGCCGACGTTCAGAAGGTAGGGTATCTGCCGGAATGTTCTAGGTCTAGTAACCGTCATCCCTGCATCCACTTATTTATGTACTTAGAACAGCCTGGGCTATAAATGGAATTTGCTAAATTAATAATTTGGCAAAAGTTGATCTTTAAACTTCCTCTTCTGAACAAATGTGTCCATGTAAGTATCCTAACGGTTTACCTTGCCCTTTAGTTCTTCCTCTGTTTGAAGGCTGGCCTTCTCATAGTCTGTAATCTGCATGCTCTCGTTACCTATGTAAAAGCTGAAGTAAGACATCAGCTGTAGACACGAGTTTTTCTTTTAGTCTGATATTCTGTTGGGTTTCTGGAAATTAAAATTTTCTTTTTAATTGGCAAATGAACTTTTGGACTTAGTTCTGTTTGGTGTAGACTGCATGCATCATGACGAGGTAGCACAGAATGTGGGCTTCTTGGTTCACTAGCTCATTGGATTTATGCCTTTTAATGTTGCGGTTTCTTTTTTTAAAGAAAACTTACTTTTCTTCTTAATGGGCACAGCACCAATAATAATTAATTTATAGTTATCCCACATGGAATTTTAATGATTAGTATATTTTAGTATTGATTTAAAAAGTTGAGTGACATTTTTATATATTTTAATACATGAAGGTTAATCCAAGTAGAAATTTGGCATTTCCCGTTTCACAGCAAAGCCTGATCCTGCTTCCTAAAACTTGAGTGACAGAGGTGGTAGCAGGGACTTGAGGCCACACATCACATACCCAAGCTTTCTTAAAAGCTGAAAATATATTAATATTTAGTCAGGTGTCTATTTGGTTCATTTTCTTTCAAAGTAACAAGAAGGAAACCACTGATTGAAAATTAGAAAGAGAAAAAAATACTGAATCCTTTTCCTTCTTCTTTCTTCTTTCCCATTCACATTTTAAAGGCCTGTATTACCTTCTGCTCTTACTAGAATTTTACCTTAGCTTAAATTGGTTAAATAAAAACCATTCTCTATCACAAATATGTTAGAGGTTTAGTAATGTAATTTTAATAGAACATAATTACATATCCAAATGAAATAGGATATATTGATGTATAAGATACATAAGTATAAAAATATATTTGGAAAAATCATGGTAATAGAGTTTGAAATAGGCTTCGTGGTATGTCCGTTACAAAAATCTATTCTAAGAAAAACATCTAATAATAAAATCCTTTCCAGGAATTTCTCTTTTAAAATAAATTCTGCATGAAAAAAGAAAGCAATGCAACTAGTTTGAAATGCCAGGTAAAATATAAATAAAATCCTTGACCTTATGCCAGTTTTGGAAAGTATATTCATCAGCTTGTTGCTTAGATGGCATTTTCTAAGTGTCAGGAATTGGGGAGGAACAAAATTAGACTGTTTTATCGTTTTGCATACATTCCTTTCCTTTAGGATCAAATTAGCTCCTTTTCTTATTTACCAGTCATTCTTAGAGGTGGAACTAAAACCGTGAAAGGTAAAATAAAATGCTGGTAATAAAAGCAGGAAGAAAAAGTTGGTTTGACTTCCAAAAGTTAGAAAGACTGGTGAATAATGCCTCCTGCCATTTTTTTTTAAAAGCTGAATTTGGGTGTATAGGAAATATACTTCAACCTTAAGAAAAGTGGATATTCATAGTCCTGCATCAGTTTCAATTTGGTTTTCTTTTTCCCCTTTGTTAGCACATTTTTTGCCCTACTTGGTAGCTACTACATTTATGGTTATTTCTCCAGGTTTTCTTTTCATTTTCTTTTCTTTTTTTTTGTGCCTGTATGTATAGATGTATGTAGGAGTATAAAATCATATTTAAATCTTATAAAATGATTCATTTAAAACTTCTGGCACAATACAATTAATGATGGTTTGTAAAAAGTTGGTTTGACTTCCAAAAGTTGGAAAGAAAAATGCTGGAAAAAATGGCTTACAATTAACATTTTACATCACTAATTGCACAAAAAATGTAAAATATTTTTACATTTACATCATTAAAATTTTTGACTTATTTTGAACTGATTTTTTGGGTTCGTAATAGCTAGATATAAAAGAAGCATAATACAGCTCAACTTCCCATGTGTCTGGGGATTCTTGTTATTGTACATGAAAAAGAAGGGACACCAACCAGAGAGAGGGAGGATCCAGGGACCACTCATCTGAAGGTGTTCTGTCCCAGTGCAGTGGGCAGTGGATTGTTCTGTGCCAACAAGCCGATTTTCTGATGGCTTCTCTCTGCTACTTTATGACCCTTTAATCTCTGAATGACATTTTAGAGAATCACCTAATTTATTATTTATATTCTCAAAAAATTGATCATGAAAATTGGAAGCTGATAACATGTTTCTTTCAGTGGAAGCTAGTAACATATTTCTTTCAGTAATCAGTTATTCTAGTATATTTGACATTTTCTTAGTGCACTAAAATATAATTTTTATATGTTTTTTGGAAACCATTTATGGGATTAGCTGAGATAGATTTGCAAAAACTATGTGCTTATTTTAAAAAGTTCTGTGTTCTATGTATAAAAGATAGTTTACTAAAATTTAAATTCATTTGCAGATTTTAGAAAGAAAGAATAATGAAATAGAAGAATTGAAAACTTTATACAAAAAGAAACAAAATGAAATGGAGGAGACTATTAGAAAACTTGAAAAAAAAGGTGATGTTGTATGGTTACATTAATTTTTTTAAAAGCATTTCCATTTTATTTTGGTGGCTATATAAAGTAAAATTTCATTTCTGACCTTTTAGCATGACATAGGGATGTTTATGTGGGCTTTCATACGACTGAGAAAAAACTGCGTGTGTGTGTGTGTGTGTGTGTGTGTGTGTGAGGTGTGTGGTGTGATATGTATATACGTATGTATGGTGTGGGGGGCATGGGGTACGTGGTATGCGTGTGGTGGGGTATGGGCTGTGTATGTGTATGTGTGGGTATGGGTGGTGTGGGGGGGTGTGGTATGGGGGGTATGTGGTATGTGTATGTGTGTGTGTACATATGGGGTGTATGTGTGTGTATATTTGGGTGTGTAAGGTATGTGTGTGTATGGGGTACATGGGTTGTGTGTGTGTGTGTGTGTGTGTGTGTATGGGTGGTGGCGACGGCAGGGGAGGTTGGTTTGGTTAAGGAGTTGAAAGAGCCTGTCAATGTCCCTCCCTCTTCCTGACCCTCTCATTATTGGACTGGAGCTGCCCTGGGTAGTTTGTAGATTGGAGCTGACTGGCCCTCACAGGGAACTCTAGGGAAATTGCTCCTCCTGGTCTAATGTAATTCATTGCATTAAGCACTTCCTTTAAGCTTTGTGGTACATGCGGGTGTCATGAGTGACTGAATAGACATTTAAGAAGTATTCCCCATTTACACTTCCATGACGAAGGGAAAGCAAGCTTGTAATCAAGTGTACAAGTGACTGGGACTCTAGGTGAAAACACTGAAATGCAACAGGGAGGCAGAGAGAGTGAGTGTTGAAAGTGTGTTTTGGAGAAAGGAACTTTGATTAGCTCAAGAGAAGGGCTTCGGGAACAGGGGTAGGAATGCTGCGTTGTCACGTGTGGGAAGGACGCCGCCGAGCCGCCGGGCTGGAGGGGAGGTCCTGTGCATCAGAAGAAGGGTTGCAAAGGACTGGACATGGGATTGGTCCTGACTTAAGCATGACCTTGAATTTCAGACTTAGAGGTTTCAAGTTTGTCCTATAGAGGGTGGGGAGTCAGAGAAGATTTCTGAGAGGTGAGCTTGAGGGCCTCATGTTTTAGGAGAAGTAGCCTGCTCGTGGTGGCTGTGCCAAACAAGGTGAGGCTGGTTTCCAGTCTGTTATAATAGAGGCAGCATGGGGAGAGAAAGAGAGTGAGAGAGAGCGAGAACGAGGGAGAGCACATTCCACTTATTAGAAACAGGGGCTCTAATCCCAGCCCTGCTGCTCAGGGTCTGCTACATGACATCAGGAAGTTTCTGGGCAATAGCGTACTCGTTCTGAAATGGTGACGTTGGAATAAGTACTATATAAAGTCCCTTCCAACTCAAGGATGTTCTGCTTCCATGCTTCTGTAACTTTGCATGTGAGGAGATATGGACCGGGAATACCTGAAAGATGGCGGGGGTGAAGAGACTAGTGAGAGTGAAAGGGAAGAAGACATTTTGGAGGATTTGGTGAATGGTAAAATAGAAGCGATGGGAGAGTTTTCTGTTTAGGGTTTCCATATGGAACTTAACTAGCTTTCTCCCAAACCACCAACCCTGAATGTATCTGAGAGAATGGCAATGCTCTTGAAATTTAGGGTGGCAATTACATATATAAGTTGACTAATGAAATGGATATTTTAAGGTTTATTTCCAGCCTTAAATGTTGGTGACAGTAATTAGAAATTTGTTCAGGTTCTTTTGCCAAATATCAGTGGCTACAAAAATATTTAAAAATTTTTTCTAGGTTTTTGTTTCTTACCCTGTTTCAAACCAGGCAATTTAAACATGTCTAAGATTTAAAGATAATATTTCCTAAGGCTTTTTGAATTGCAAACAGATCTTAGTTTTAATTTTGGAATTGTGAAGTAAAATGTTGTAGATGCTAAAAACTAATATTAGGTTAACTTGGATTCTCCGCCTTTTCCCCTCCTGTGTTGCATAGTTGAGATACATGAGTGAAAGAAGTTTCTATGTAAATGTTTATGAAAATTTTGCAATCTTAAAGGAAGTGAAGGAGAACATATTCAGTAAGCTAGGAAAATAGTACATTCAAGCAAATGTACGACTAAATTTATTTTACCCTCCAGAATTTATTTTACATGAACATATTAAACAAATTTTCACTTAAATCAGCGACAAGTTCAAATCATTTTTAAAAAGATAGAAATTTAAATGATTTATAAGAGAAATGTTTTATATAATTTAAAGCCTATTTTGTTTCAGTAACATAAACCTTGGTAATGATTTTAACGTATCTAGGACCAACGATACATTGAAATGTTGAGTTCCTCTATCTATGTATTCAGGACACATCATTTTGAGTAGTTGCCTGGGTGGCAGTGTTTGTTATGCCCTGTAGATAAAAAGTTGAAACCTCTTTCTCCTTGGGAGGTAGGCAAGTAAGCCATTATAACGTATAAAGTAATAAGTGATTTATTGGAGAGATAGATGGGGTTCCCTAGGAATGAGGAGGATTTGCTTTCTGCCCCTGTAAGGGGAGAAATCTGGCTGGTGAATGGTTCATAAGGAAGGTGATACTTGAATCCAGACCAAGGTTAAGTAGCAGCCTTTCAACGAGGAGGGGCAGTCATCCCACCTGATAAACAATCAGTCTGGTGTGAATAGATGAAAGATTATGGCCTCAGGAAGCTGCAGGCAGGTTGGTGTGTTTACAGTACAAGGTTAAAAAGATGCAAGTGGTGAGATATGGCCAGGAAGCAGACCATCAGGAGTTGTTTTCCATATTAGAGATTTTTGACTTTTACCTTTCAGGTGAGGGAAGCTGTAGAAAGATTTCAAGTCTGGGAGTAACGGCTGGATTTGCACTGTAGAAAGGCCTCTTCACAGCAGTAGAGGACCCACTGGAAGGGAACGATGTGGAGGCCAGCACACTGTTTAAACTGTCTAGAGAAGGAGTAGTAATGGATTCAACGAGGGCTGTGGTGGCAGAAATGGAGAAAGGAAAGAATAAGAGATACTTTAGACAACTGAGAAGATTTGCAGAAAAATGGAACTTTTAACTGGTAAACCATATTTTTGTCATCAGACTCTTACGAGGTAACTAGGATTGGCTTAACTGTGTTTTCATCATTTTTGACAGTTCAGACCCTTATACGTGACTGTCAAGTTATCAGAGAGACCAAAGAAAACCAGATTACAGAGCTAAAAAAGATATGTGAACAAAGTACAGAATCTCTGAATAATGATTGGGAAAAAAAGGTAAGTGTCATAACATTGTGATGGAAAATACAAAGGTTTATGCTTCAGAGTAATGTATTTTATTATAAAAATAATGGATGATCACAGAATATATATATAGAAAAGTATGAAAAAAGAAAATAAAACAACATAAAATTCAAGACCAACTGTTTAGAAATGACTACTGTTCATGTTTTGATATATTTTCTTCTAGAAGTCTGATGGTTTATAAAGTAGTTTTCACTTAGAAAACTTACTTTTGACTAATTCTTGAATTTCATGTTCTGAATTTTTTGTCATAGCCTATAGCTTTTAAGAAAAATTAGTAGGGAAAAAGCAATAGGCTAATTTTTGGAGATTTTACCTTTCTGATTTTGGATTTAGGCCATTGGATCATTTTTTTTTTCTGAAATTTCAGATAACACAATATTTATAGTATAAGCTTGTTTTTGTTGTAAACAAAATCAGTAGTGAATGGGTTATTCTTAGAGAAGCATTTAATTCAATTAAGAAACATATTTTCATATAAATTAGCAGTGCCAAGAGTAATGTCATAAAAATACTTCTTATGGACAAATCTCACATAGTCATAGAGTACTTTCACTTAACCCCTTAGCCATTAGCTCAAAGTACAGTATGTGGTTTTTTTTTTTAAAGATTTTATTTATTTATTTAACAGACAGAGATCACAAGTAGTCAGAGAGAGAGAGGAAGGGAAGTAGGCTCCCTGCTGAGTAGAGAGCCCAATGCAGGGCTCCATCCCAGAACCCTGGGATCATGATCTGAGCCAAAGGCAGAGGCTTTAACCCATGGAGCCACCCAGGCGCCCCTACAGTATGTGTTTAAAATAAAGCATATTGCTTCTTTTGAGGTATTCTCTCATAAAGATATTGTTAACTCATATTCTCTCAATTATGGTCTGAGTTCAGAATATTTTACTGAAAGTTCTAAATGCCTTTCCAAGCAGACACTGTTGGTCTGAAATGTGTCTTGGTGATGGCAGCTTTAGGATGAGTCTGGGAAGTATACTGCAGATATAGCAGGATGTGGAGAGTTAGCTCTTTTCTGGTTTTATTTTGTCAATTTATGTGTTTTTTCCTCTTTTTCACATTTTGGTTTTACCTTTTCTATAAATCTGGCATATTTTTGTGTTTGTTGCAGATACATTTCATACCTAGCAGGTACCCTTCTTCAACCCTTACCTTCTATCATAACCCTGCAATTCTTCTTACACTTTTGGACTGGCTTCACAGAACTTTCCCAGTTATCTGACTCTACCATGCTGTTTCTAATCTGTGGGCCTTTAAAAATATTGAAAATGATTCACACACTATAAAATCCATCCTCTTAAAGTGTATATACAGTTCAGTGGTTTCCATTATATTTACAAAATTGCACGACCATCATCACTATCTAATTTCTAGGCATTTCTGTCATTCCACAGAGAAACTGATTGTCAGTCACTTCCTGTTTTCCTTTCCTCCAGCCTCTTACAGCTACTAATCCACTTTCTGTCTCTAGAGTTTTGCCGATAGAGTCACACACTGTATGGAATTGTGTGACTCACTTCTCTCACCATGTTTTTAATTTCATCATGTTGTGGCATGAATCAAGAGTTCAGCTGAATAGTCTATTGAATGGACATACCACATTTTGTTTATCCATTCTTCAGTTGATAGGCATTCGAATTGATTCCATTTTTTAGATGCCATGAGTAATGCTGCTATGAAAATTTATGTACGAGTTTTCGTGCGGACACGTTTTCATTTCTCTTGGCTATCACATGGGGAAAACCACTGCCCGTGTTTTCCTTCACTCATACACTCGCAATACGTCTGACTCCAGATATGTGAGTTTATTACACATCAAGCAATTTTCTTGGATGCCAACTGGATGTCCTGTCATTCAACTAAATTTGACACTATTTGCCTAGAGTTAGTGTCAGAGCCTAAAACGTCAGGGCTAACTCCCACAAGACTGCCTCCACTTCAGATGTCAATCAAAAGCCCCAGATTGTTACCTGTACTTCTTACCAAACAGCTATAAATAGGAGTACCATGAAACTCTTTCATGGGTTCTATGGTTTGCTGGAATAACTAACAGAACTTAGGGAAACATTACTTATATTTACTGTTTTATAAGGCATATTAATATTAATATTTATTAATTATTCTATAAATATTATTAACTTTTATTATTTATTATTAAATCTTTTGTGTGGCTATTACTCAGCCATCCCCACTTTTCCTGGTCAGCTAGAAGTGAGAAAAGTTATTGGGGCCCTTGCCAATAATGAGTACAGTTACTGCCTGCATTCTACCTCACTTTCCCACCATGTCTCAGGGGTTTCCCTCTTAGTTCAGCATCTTTGCTGTCAAATCAGAATCTCTATGCATGTGTTATATCCTCGTCTTTCCTAGTCATAAATGGGAAATCAAGTCTGTCTTGGAAATTCTTCTGGATGTCTTTCCTCCCTGCCTTCTGGATGTCTTTCCTCCCCGCCTAGGGTTAGGTGTGGGGATAGGAGTTAGACTCAGAATTCATTCCCATTAAGATTAATAAAGGAATACCCCCAGCCTGGGAGTAGATTTTTAACTCCTTTTGGAAGCTATCCACTGAACTGTGTTTTCTTTACCTTAGTTAAATAGATTATTTTGGTGCTTCATCCATTTAAACGGTGGATATATAATCTTTATAAAAACCTGTATTCAGGAGGACATGTAGTATACATTTCTACTTAGCCAACTCTGTCCCTATTTGATTTATAAATGCCATCGTTAAATCTACTTTTGTATAGATTATGAAATGGGTAAAAATATAGTTTCTTTTCATGGGTTAGGGTGAAAGGGAAAGCATTTTTAACACTACTCTTGTAGCAAAATTTGGTGCAAAGGAGCTGGAAATCCTGACAGTGAGATAATATTCCTGGTCAGTAACAATATTATAAATATTTCTGTTTCCTGATTTTAGGCAAATACTGGTGTTGTTCAGCCAAGGCATTGTGTTATCTGTATGACTTATTTACTATTTCTACCTGAGGTGGATAATTCCCTTTAGTATTTGTTTATTCATTAGGATTTTCAGCTCAGGGAAGTCAAGAGAAAATTGTTTCTTTTTTCTTTTTTTAAAGATTTACTTGTTTATTTTAGAGAAGGAGCAGGGTTAGGAGCAGCAGGAGAGGAAGAGAGAGAATCTCAAGCAGACTTCCTGCTGGGCATGGAGCCCAATGCATGTCTCTGTCTCATGACCCTAAGGTCATGACCTGAGCAGAAATCAAGAGTTGGATGCTTAACCGACTGAGCCACCCAGGTGCCCCCCAAAAATTTGTTTCATAATTATGCTCTATATAACCTCTTTACTTGGAACGTTTATTTATGAGATCGATATCTTTTGTTGTTCAGGTCACCAAATAAATAAATAGAGAAATATAGGAAAACATTTTTTTCTGAATTGCAAAGTAGCCTCTTCTATAGTAATAGTGAAAGAGTCACTTCTTGAATTCACTGTGTAGCTCCACAATGCCGTCGCGGAAATGGAGAAGGAAAAGTTTGATCTTCAAAAGCGGCACACAGAAAATATTCAAGAATTGCTCGAGGACACAAACGTGCGTCTGAATAAAATGGAGGGTGAATACATGGCGCAGACGCAGTCCACAGTGAGTCTGTGTTTCTTTCTTGCTGCTCCCGCTAACTAGACTCCATGCTTCCTTGATGTATGCAGTGCATGAATAAATGTGTTACAGAATTTAAAAACACATTTTACCTTCTGACTTGATACAGGATTATACGTGACAATGGACAGTCTCTTGAAGTCTGCTCTGGGATTTCACTCTGGATTGTTCACTGCCACTTTTTTTTCCTTAACCCCCAGAAGCCTTTACAAATCTTGTTTCTTGCTTTTTTTTTTTTTTTTTTTTTTGTTATTGTTTACTGACTTTCAGTCTAGAGACCCTTCTTTCCTTCCTTTCTTCATTCCTCCCTCCTTCCCTCCCTCTCTCTTTCTCTCCCTTCCTCCTCTTTCTCTCTCCTTCCCCTTCCTTTTTCCCTTCCTTCTTTCCTTCCTTCCTTCTTCCCTTCCTTTCCCTTCCCCTCCCTTCCTTTCCCCTCTTTCCTTCCTTCCTTCTTTCTTTCTGTTTCATTTCAACTTGATCGAGGGACCAGACCCAGGTATCACATGGGTAAACCCCAAAAGTTCCCTTTCGGAGAGGATGCAGAAGGAAGTCCCCAGAGTATCCAGGAGAGAGACCAGTCACTTTCCCTGAGGAAAGATGAAGGAGTCTCCTCAAGGCCACCTCAGGGAGCACGTGGTGGCAGAGGATAGGTCTGAGAGAGTGAGCATCTACAGCCTTTGAGAAGGTTAACTGACTTCCTAAAGTACATAATCCTGAAACGCGTAGGCTCATGGGTACGTGGACTGGGCTTCTCAGATCCGAGGCAAGTACACCTCGTCAGTCTTGTTCCGAATATATGATATGAGCTTACAGAACTGTGGAGTCTGTGTCTTAGGCAAGAACACAGTTCTCATTTTCCACTGACAGTCTACCCAGGCCAGCCTGGCTGGGCCCCGTACTTCCTTGAATTTAAAGCTGTGGAATTTGAACAAGAGTCAGTTACTCAGGCTTATCTTGGAGACCCTTAGACCAGTTCTACAGCTTATCTCACAGAGTTGAAGAAATGGGAAGCAGGATCCGAGGTGACTTGGAACTTGGGCTTTAGGGTCTTGGGTTCAAACCCCAGCTTGATTGCCATGTGGGTTCTTCACGTGTTAATTTTCCTCATCTGTTAGATAGGATAACAGTACTACAGTATAGTAGATGTTGTTGGAAATTTTTTTAAAAGATTTTATTTATTTATTTGAGAGAGAGAGAGAGAGTGTGTTCCAGGGGGAGGGGCAGAAGAAGAGGGAGAAACACTCCCCGCTGAGCAGGGAGCCTGGCACAGAGCTTGATCCCAGGATCTCAGATCTCAGGATCATAACCTGAGCTGAAGGGAGATGCTTAACTGACTGAGCCACCCAGGCATCCCCATTGGAAAATTTTAATAAATTAATATACATAAATTAAAGTGCCCAGTAGATAATTTTTATTTTTAAAATTTTTTTCAGTAGATAATTTTTAAATACTATGTTTGAAATGTAACATACAAGAATGATAATCAGGGGAGACATATAAATGAGAAAATGATCAAGAAGTTAATCAACATTTGCTCAAAGTGACAGGTTAAAGATTGTGTTGGCCTCCATCCCCTCCCACAAAATGATAGTGAATATTGAGATTTTCTTACCTCAATATTTGATACCAGAAGACAATAGGACAACACTGAAAGAAAAACCTGGGAAGGGTGGCCTAAAATGGTTTTTACGTATAGAGGATATGAGCAGTTTTGAACATCAACAAATATCTTTGACTTATTTATAAAAGTATTTATATAGCAGAGTTTCAGTCTTCCAGAGGTGACCAGTGCTGACAAGTCCTGGGGCATTTACAAAGGAACCCAAGGAAATATCAGAGGAATCCATATGATAATCTGGGAACAGCATTTCAGGCAGAAGGAACAGCCAGTGCAAAGATCCTGACACTGGGATGCATTGGGCAAGTTCAGAGAACAGCAAGGGGACGGTGTAGACCTTCCACTGGGTGCAGAAGGAGGCATGTAGGAAAAGCAGGCACAAATCAGAGAAAGCTATATAGACCATTGTGACCGAGTTTCACTAACTCTTTAGAATACTTTGATTCTATTATTATTATTGATTTTTTTAAAACATATTTTCTGAGGTATAATTTATATATTACAAAATTATTTTAAAGTGTATAATTCAGTGAATTTTTGGTATATTTGTATTGAATTTTTAATGAGTTGAGCACATGGAAGTGATTCCATCTGACGAATATTTTTTTTTTTTAGATTTTTAAAAAAATTTATTTGACAGAGAGAGAGAGAGATCACAAGTAGGCAGAGAGAGAGGGGGAAGCAGGCTCCCCACTGAGCAGAGAGCCCGATGTGGGGCTCGCTCCCAGGACCCTGAGATCATGACCCGAGCTGAAGGCAGAGGCTTAACCCACTGAGCCACCCAGGTGCCCCCCATCTGATGAATATTTTAAACATGCCTCTCTGGCCCTGTGCAGAGAAGAAAGTGTGAGGGACAAGAATGGGAGCAGGGAGACTGATTAGGAAGCTATTATTATAATCTAGGTAAGAGAGGGGCTGGCTTGGACATAGGTATCAGTCAGCAAATGATGATGCTAACAAGTGCAGTGCGGAGGCTAGAGGTAGATCAGGTTTATTGGGGTAAAAAGAAAAATTCAAGAACTTATTTTCTGGATAATGACTATAACGATGTATTCAAAGTCATGAACGAACACCAAATTTATATCTGAAATACATTTTTTGTCATCTCAACATCCTAAATTTTTGCAAACATGAATTAAACATAATAATTTTAAAGTTGAAACTTGTGAAACATATTGACTGCCTAAAATGCTGACTACATAGTATGTTTTGTTAAATAATATACAAGCAAGATCTTTCACACCGGGATTTTTAATTTTTCTACATTTGGGATGTAAAGAAAAGTGATGCTTTGGAGCCAAGTGGTCATTATCAAAGAAACGTCATTCTATTTTTAATGAAAGTTGAAGTTAAAAATTAGCATTCAGACCTTGTCATTAGGTAACTGTAAATATAGAGAAAAATGGACAGAGTCTGTCAGCAGGATTGAATTTAAAAATCATCAGAACTAGACAGATCTTGCTGAGCAGCTCCTGATTTAATAATTAAATAAGGTAGAGTTCAAGGCATGGCTTAAGATGAAAGACAGGACTGTCACTGAGAATTAGTTTCTCAGTTTTGTTGTTCTTTCAGGCTCTTTCTTTCTTTCTTTTTTTGTTGAGTCTTGTTTTGTTTCATTGCCATTTGTTGTAAGCAGATACTTCTATAGATTATTAGACGTCTTTTGGTATTGGCAGGGATTTTCTAGTGTGAAATTCATAATTAAAACATGAAAACATTGAATTTTTAAAACAATATATTAGAACTTATAAATATGAAAATTATAGCAGAATTATTAGGTGCTTGGGGAGGTGACAGCTGTAAAATATAGAGCTCTATTCATATCAAAGCTTAGACCCACTGGAAGTCTGTGGATGACTTTGTTGCAATTTTAGGCTCTGTTAGTGGAATTCTTTACCTTTTTTTGTATCATGAATCCTGCTGGCTATCTTGTAAAGTCTATGTAGTCCTTCTCAGAAGAATATTTTTAAGTTTACTGAAATATTAAGATTACAAAGAGAAGAAATTTTATTGAGTTATAGTTATCAAAATATTAACAACTCAAAGTCATGATAAAGTAATGTATGTTTCTAAACTAATGCAGTGAATATCAAGATTTAGCAGGGGGCCTGATACCTGTTCTAATTTATGAATAAGGATGAAGATAAACAATATTTAGTGATTATCCCAAACTATGATGGACTATAAAAATATCTGTGATATATGATACTACGTTGGTTTGTTGACCCTATTCTTATTTGAAGGGAAATGCTGAAGGCCAGTTAGGATAGTGAAAATTAAGATGAGATTTCCTTCTCCATTCTAATTTCCTGACACTCTGAATTGTGTTCATGGACCTTTATCAAGTTTAAGAACCCCAACCTTAAAGAGTATCAAAGGGCCTTAGACACCTGAGAATTTTGTTAGCCATTACTAACTGTTGTGGAGCAGCTCATCTCCCCTCATGATGGCTGGAATTTGTCATTTTGTAGTCGCCACCAGCATTTCTTCTCCCACCCTCATAATTATAAAGAAACCCCAAATAGCAGTAGTTCATTATTTTGAATTAAATGATCTTTTTTTTTAAAAAAGTAGATTTTATTTTTTTTTAAAAAAACAGTATTAGATTTACAGAAAATCTGAGAAGATTGTACACAGTTTCCATATATCCCATCCCAATTTCCTATATTATCATCTTACATTATTTTGGCCCACTTGTTACAACAAATGAATCAGTAGTGATATGTTATTATTAATTAAACTCCATAGTTTTTTCAGTTTTCTTTAATTTTTATGTAATGTCCTGCTGACCAAGGTCTCATGCAGGACATCACATTACATTTAGTTGTTACATCTCTCTAGTTTACTATTGGTTGTGACAGTTTCTCAGGCTTTCCTTGTTTTTCATGATCTCGACAGTCTTGAGTAATGTGGGTCAGGCATGTTGTAGGATGATCCTCCATTGGATTTTGTCTCATGTTTTTCTTATGATTAGTCTGGGACTCTGGGTTGAGGCAGTAGGATCCCCCAGGTGCAGTGCTGTCCTCATCACATTATATCAGTGGTATGTGAAACTAATGACATCACTTTAGAAAAAAGATTTTATTTATTTATTTGAGAGAGAGCGAAAGTGCGTGCAAGTGAGGGGAGGGAGAGGGACAAGCAGACTCTGTGCTGAATGCAGAGCCTGACACTGGGTTCCATCTCACGACACTGAGGTCATGACCTGAGCTGAAATCAAGAGTCGGATCTTAACCAACTGAGCCACACAGGCACCCCAGTGACATCACTTTTGATACTAACCTTGATCACCTGGCTGATCAAGGGTAGGGTTTGTTAGGGTTTTCACCCTAAAGTTACTCCCCACATTTCCATACTGTCCTCTTTGGAAGAAAATTACTCTGTGTAGCCCATGCTTAAGAAGTAGGGACTTCCACTCACCATATTTGATGATGGAGTATCTATATAAATTGTTTGAAGTTTTTCTGCATGGGAGATTTGTCTTTTCTTTCTCATTTATTCATTTATTGAATCCTTTATTTATATCAGTATGGACTTGGGATATTTATTTAATACTCTGGGTTATAATCCAATATTTCTTCATTTTGTTGCTTAAATTGTTCCAGCTTTGGCCATTGGGAGATCTTTCAGTGGGTTCCTGTGCCCCTTTGACATCTCCCCATCAATGTGGATACCATGGAAAAGATATTAGAAAGTAAGATCTGTGTGTTAGGTGCACTCATTACTGTCAGGGTGTCTTTTCTTTTATGTCCTTTTGCCTGATGGAGCAAGGGAGTATGTGTGCATATACTAACCTATGTATATATGCATTTCTATAAATATTTCTGTATGTAATCATCTCTATCTAAACACAATTTCTTACTTATATCAGTAACTCAAATAAATTACCATATGGATTGTTCTAGCCTCTTCCCATTGTGTATCTGTAAATTCTTAATCCAACAGTGGAAACCTGACTTCCACCATCCTCCTTCATTGTTACTTAATTGTTCCATTCC
Organism: Taxidea taxus jeffersonii; assembly: GCA_003697995.1. Lineage (NCBI taxonomy): Eukaryota > Metazoa > Chordata > Mammalia > Carnivora > Mustelidae > Taxidea > Taxidea taxus. The sequence goes on along the minus strand of RCUC01137326.1, from coordinate 78,957 downwards.
CATATACGTGTATACCGGTATCAGAGTCCATAACCCATGGGGACCAACTTTGAGTGCAGTGCTTGTGAGCAGTTCTTTTTTGCTTTTGGTCTTACAGGATCTACTCATTTTAAAATTGCTTAGGCTATCACTTTTACCTCATCCCTTCAATGAGTTTTTTCATGTAATATAACTAGATTCTCTTGTCAGTCTGCATTTCTTCCCAATTCTTAAGTGATTTTTTAAATTTGCATAACATAGAGTTCATTTTTTGTGCTTTAAAATTCCATGTGGTTTGACAAGTGGATCTTCTCATGTATCCTTCATTATAGTGTCATACATCTTTTCACTGTTCTAAAAAATCACCTGTGCTTTACTCTGTTCATCCCTTGCCCCTCTCACTAGAATCCCTGGGAACTACTGATCTTTTTTACTGTTTGCCTAGTTTTGTCTTTTTCAAAATGTCATGTAATTGCAATCATACAGCATGTGTCCCTTTCAGACTGGTTTCTTTCACTAAACAATTATACAATTAAGGATTCTTCATGTGTTTTCGTGGCTTAAAAACTCATTTCTTTGTATTGTTGAATAACATTCAGTTATATGGATGTACCATACTTTTACTCATTTATCTATTGAAGGGTATCTTGTTTATGTTGTTTTTTGGCAATGATGACTAGAGCTGTTATCAGTATTCACTTAACAGAGTTTTTTTTTTTTTTTTAAAGATTTTATGTATTTGTTAGAGAGAGAGCGAGCACAGGCAGACAGAGAGGCAGAGGGAGAAGCAGGCTCCCCGCTGAGCAAGGAGCCCGATGTGGGACTCGATCCCAGGATGCTGGGATCATGACCTGAGCCGAAGGCAGCCGCTTAACCAACTGAGCCACCCAGGCGTCCCCACTTAACAGAGTTTTGCATGGGCATAGGTTTCAAATCGATTGTGACTCAAATCATTTGCAAATTCACTGCAGGAAGTATAACCAAAATAAATCAGTGCATATATATGTATCATAAAATATTTATGGAAGTGTTAATAAGCAACATTATTTTTAATAGCCAGACACTGAAAACAACCATCAATAAATGGATAAATTATTTTATGTACATTCACACAAGGGAGAACTATATATAGCAATGAAAAAGTTTTAATTACTGATATACCCCATGACATGGATGAATCTCTCAGACATACAATATGCATGATGAAGCCTGACCCAAAACAGTACTGTATGATTCCATTTATAGGAAACTCAACAAAGCCAAAGTTAATTTTTTTGTGATGAAAGTCAGAATAGTCGTTGCCTGTGCAGAGAGGATGACCAATAAGGCTTTAGATTAGCTGGCAATGTTTACATCTTGTAGTGGCTCATGGGTATTTTCAGTTTGTAAATAAATATTAAAGTGTGTACTTAAGATCTGTATACCTTTTTGTCACATTTCAATAAATTTATGAAATAAGATAAAATATGTCACTCTTTTTGCCACTGTAAATAGTTGCTGAGTTACTAACCCTTTCTAATTGTTTTCTCCTATAGGATTTCAAATGTTTGTATGTAAAATTCCAACATTTGTATCTCCAGTCTTTATGTCTTACTCTAGCATAACCGAAGGCCCATTAGTTATTTTATAATTTCCTAATAAGTTGTTGAAAATCTTGTCTTATATTTCCTACCAAAATAATACTCTTTGCTGAGCTTTCTTTTAATTCCCAATGTGCTATAATTCTCTTGGCATATTAGATTTTGGGCCTGGAAGATTTAGAATTCTTGCCATTTGTCATCTCCTTTACTTGGTATTTTACTTAATCATACTATTTACTACTCCAAAAATTTTCTTGGGTCTTCTTTCTTCCCTTCTGTTTCCACAGCTACCAGTTGAGTTCAGGCCATTGTTGCCTCATTCCAAGACCCTTCTAGTAACCTGCTAGTTGCTCTCCCTGTCTCCTCTTGTTCCGTACCCCACAAATGCAGTTTGTCCCATTTACCCATGATCGAGAACTTTAGTTACTAATCTAATGCCTATTATAACTTCTACTTATAAGCCATGCCCATTCAAGAACTCCAACCTCATCTTCCAAGTGCCCCCTTTGAGTTCACGATGTGGGAAGGTATTTTTGGCACACAAGGTAATCTGTTTGTCATTAACTATACAGTTACTTGTTCCTTCCTTTATCCTGTTGTTCTCTACTGAGAATTCTCCTCTGCACTGTCTGTCGCAGCCTGCAAGGCAGTGATTCGACAGCATCTTTTTTCCTGAATACCTTTTTATCTCATTTTGAGGTTTCTGATATTTTTTTATCCTCTCAGTTCTTTGTATATAGTTTGAAAAAGGTTACTTTGCCTAAATATTGTTGTCCTTAAGGTATTTCAAAATACATCTATATGCTTTCCCTTAAATTTATTTTACTTACTTTGGGTCTGTTTTATGTAAGACACCATGAGAGTTAGGAAAATGCCTTGAAAATACACCATAAAAATAAAACAATAATAAATTAAAAAATAATAAAATGAATAACTGTCTTACTATGCAGGTTGATAATAAAATGAACAACTCGCTATGTGAGTGAATTCTGTTGCATTTATTATTCTACAGGTGCTGTAAATCTTCTCATACTGTGTGTTTCTTTCCCTGAATTGACTTCAGTCATAATTTGCTTCCTGTGAATGTGGCTTTGTGTGATTTTTCACCTAGTCCAGACTTTCCTGCTTATTCTTTGATGCCAGACTGTGTTCAGAGATGCTCTAGTCACAACTTGTGTATATGTTATTGTTGGACCAAGCAACAGATTATTTGCATCGCACTTAGTTTGGATAACTATGTTCTGATGACATTTTCTAAGATCTCCAGCCATGGGTCATGCTTTCTTGGAGTATTTCTACATTTCTATTTGATCATCATTTCATCTTGCAGACCTTCCGCACATATTTTGAGTCATGTAACATTCCTCATAGATTTTTATATTTCAGTATCTGGGCCATTCTGCATGTTGATTTCTGTTTTATTTTTTTCCCTCTTGATTCTAATTTTTGACAGGCTTGGTATTTTCTGATTGAATGCTAGACATTGTGTATGAAAGATAGTAAGTGCTCTGGATCATGTTATCTTCCCCAGAGAGGTGCCACTGTGACCCATGAGAGGCGTCAGGTGTGGAGACAGCTCCCATTGATCCATTCAGGGACCAAGGTGACTCAAGGCCGGGTTGCAGTCCTTGGTCTACCTCTGATTCACTCCCACTCCTAGTGTGGCCTTCTACGCAGTTTGAGGTGAAAGTCTCTGATGTTACCAGGGGCCTTCCTCCTTGAGTAATAATCTACAATTTTTTACTCCTGAGTACAGTGACATGCCAAAAACTCTAGTCTACATTTCAGAGTATTTTCTCTTGGTTTCTTAGCCATCTGCCCTGTAAATGTTAGGAATTTGGGAAATTCCTTGAGGAGAAAACTGCTTGGGTGAAGCCCCCTCCTACGTGCAGCCGTTCTCTCAGGGATCTTGGTTCCTCAAGTCTTGGCTGCCTAGGCCACCCACTGCTCTAATTACCTTGCCTCGTCCTCATTCTCCAAGATTGGGGAATGCCTCAAAGATGAAAGCAGCTTACCGAGTGTTGACTCATCTCTCTGAGGTTTCTTTCTCTGGCCCCCTTAAGTCCTACCTGCCTTGAAAGTTCTCCAAGGCCTTTGAATTGATTTTTTCTTGGTGTCTTTTGGGTTTTTCACTTTTTCTCGGTGCAAGTGTGATATGTTGTAAGCTGTTCCTTCATAGGAAGAGATAGAAGTTCCTCTCCTAGGGTTTATTAAGACAGAGTTTCATTTCTGTTTCTAGTATATCTTGTCTCTTTTGTGTGGTTTCCAAGAGAAGAGGGAATAGAAATAATTTTTTATTCTGCCATTTAAAACTGGAAGGCCAAGTATGTATTCTTTTCTTTGTTTCTTCCAGTCAATCGATATTTAGGAGACCAGGAGAATTTAGAATATGTATTGGAAAATTGAACTGTCTTCTAAAAGGAACTCCCAAAGCAGAGGGATCATTAATAATGAGGCAGAGTGAATAGGATCCATGGAGAAGAAATCTGAGCATCTGATATGTGTCAGACTCTGAGCTAGGAATTGTATGTATTTTCTATATACCATATCTATATACCATGTTTTTACATTATATATAATTATTTTCATTCTTCAAATCCAGAATCTGTTGCTTCCAAAATTTAAATTATATACCTAAATTTGTATTATAATGAAGAAAGGATGGAAAGAATAAAGAATGTTGGGGTTGTAATATTATTAAGTGCTTAAACTTTATTTTAAATGTTTATCTTAGAATGAGAATAAAAAGATACTAATTGGGGGCACCTGGGTGGCTCAGTGGGTTGGGTCTCTGCCTTCGGCTTGGGTCATGGTCCCAGAGTCCTGGGATTGAGCCCCTTGTCCGGCTCTCTGCTCGGTGGGGAGCCTGCTTCCCCCTCTCTCTCTGCCTGCCTCTTTGCCTACTTATGATCTCTGTCTGCCAAATAAATAAATAAAAATTTTAAAGAAAGATCCTAATTGATTAGAACATCATCCTAACCTTTTCTAATTACTTACACTTACTGGAAGTGTAACTGTTAAAATGAAAATCAATTGTCCCTTCAGCTGATGCCTGCTTACCCTAATTCTAGATAAAGTATGTAGTCATAAACATGTTGATCTAGTTTTATAAAGATGAAAAATTCAAAATAACTTAAACATATAACAGGGAAATGATTTAATTATGTGATAATTTTTGAAGACTTTGGAAAATGCAGTGCTTGATAAAATGGTAAGTAAATAAAAATATGAAACAAATGAAAATTTCATTCACTAATACTGCAACTATGTAATAAAATATTTTATACCCTAATGTGATATGTATACTATTTTTTAAAATAAAAATTTTAATTAAAAATATTGTTACATTATTTTTATGATTTTAAGAAGTTTCTAGAGCTTCAAGTGAAGAGTAAAAAACATTGTCAAATATATATTTATTAGCAGTTGCATAAAGAGAATGTAACTTTTGTGATGATAAGAACTTTGTCTCTCTTATTTACTGGTTTGTCTCTAGATCCTGAAATCGTACCAGATTCAGTAATTACTTGTTGAATGAATGAATGAATGAATAGCTAAAAGCATATACTCATGATGGTCTTACTCTTATGGGAGAAAGCATTTTTTTAAGATCTTGTTGAGTTAGAGGTTCATTTAGTTTTTACCAGTATGATTTATGATACATTTATTTTCCATATTCTTATCTGTAGTAGGGTATATATTTTCTACAGGCTACTTAATGATACAGAAGTGTTATAAAGTCAAGTCAGGGGCTTTCCTAACAATGACCTATTCTTTCAGAACCAGGTGGTCAAGGAACTGGAGTCCCGCGTCCAGCAGCTGACTGGAGAAGCAGAGAACAGTAACTTACAGAAACAGAAATTAATTCAAGAAAAATTAGAACTTGAAAGATGTTACCAGATAACATGTAATGAATTACAAGAAGTAAAGGCAAGGTACTGTCTGAAGTCATCTATCAGATGTGGCTGTAAAGTACTGATACTAACTCTAAAAATTATTTACCAAAATTAATCACACCTGTGCATTTACCCTTGGGAAGTTTCTGGCATAAATATTGCCATTCATTAATTTTAGAAGTCCTATTTAATAGAAGAAGCATAATGTTTAAGAAGAGTTAGTTAAAATGTGGATACTTGCTTGATCTATTGAAAGATAATGCATTTGAATTTTGTTCACTAAAAAATTTCATTTTTGGTATTGATCCTAAATGTGTTAGAAGTATATTTTATTATCTTGTTTTTAGGCGCAACATACTGCATAAAGAGAAAGATCATCTTATAAATGATTATGAACAAAACATGAAACTATTACAAACCAAACATGATGCTGATACAAGCCTTCTGAAAAAGGAACATGCTCTTTCAGCTTCTAAGGTATTCTATGCTGGTAGATAGAGCCATGCAGAATAGTTACTTAACCTCACTCGGCAGAGAGCCATAGAGAGCCATGTGGAAGCTAACCATGCGGCATTTGAAATTCATCTCTTTTTCGCTTAATTCTTGAAATAACTGAAATTTTAAAAAAAAGAAAGAACTGAAATTTTAAGAATTTTTATTGGTATTTAAAATATTGAAAATGCTGAATCTCTAATGCAGAGCATAATATAAATATTTAATAAACTAAATTCTGCTCTAAGTTAACCCTTTTAAGTACCAACTTTTTTTAAAGGAGTAAACATAAAAATTCAAGTAGAAATGCTCAGTTGTGTCAATAATGCATCTTATAGAGTAACTATATACACTTACTATTACTTTGAAATCTGGGTCATTCTTTAGCTTTCCTAGCATCACAGCCACATTCATAAAGGAGCCCATAGACACCCTTACTGGCACCCACACACTTTTGTGTCCGATACTGAAACTTTCCATAAAGAGAATCCTGTAGCTCTAAGTCTAAGGTAGTCAGTTATTTGCTATTTCATGACTTGAGTATTCCAATAGATTTACTTTGAAAATTAAAATTTAGAAGATTTTCTACAAGCCCATTGTCTTTACATCATATTTTTATAACTTCAAGTACTGTGTAGAATTTAGTTTATATTTTGACTTTAAAAGATTAATTTTTAAACTTTTAAAAAATATTTTTCATTCAGATTTATAGATGATTTTAACTCTGATTAAACCTTCAGTCAGGGGGAAAAGTAAATACATTCACCCAGAAGTTCTAGGATGGTACTGTTTTTCATTATTCTTAAAATTCTTGTAGGCATCTGGTATGATTAAAGAACTAGAAGAGAACGTCTGTCAATTAAAACAGCAGCTCCAGGAATCAGAACTTCAAAGAAAGCAACAACTAAGGGTGAGTCCTGTATTTCTATACAGAGCAGTGGCTAAAACTCACCTTTCCTTTTCTTGATTATATGTGTAATTAAGAGTCAATTAAGTAAAATCCTCAGACATACAAGAAGCCATTTTTTTCTTTTGTTGCATTGTATCATTTTTCATCTTATTTATTTTAACAAAAGTAGATGCTCATGGGATATAGAGACTAAAGAATAATTTTATTGAATAGTCTTTTTTGATTCATGCAAAAAATCAACTTTATTTAAATACATTATTAGTTTAGAATAATTTCCTTCCTTTAAATTACTCTCTACTAGTCTTCAAACTTTCTCTTTCTCCTTCACATCTTCTAGATCCTTCCTTTTGCCTCATGGTCAAGAATTGCCGAAGACTAACATACGATATAATTTCAAATGTATTATTTCTATTTTGAGTCAACTGATTACTTTTAAGTAATCTCCTAATCCTAAGGGCCAAAAAGGTTCTCTTCCATTGTAAAGAAGTCCCTTTTGAGATAGGAACATCTTCAGATAACTAAGGTTTTCTATTCTGCCCTCACACATAGCTACTCACATTTTTGTTTGTAGTTTAGAAGACTGGACAGTAGGGCTCTTGTAATAATATGCAAAACTTAAATAAAATTTGTCATCGGGTAGATTGATTTACTTCCTTAGATTGCAAATTACGTTGACTCTAGTAGCAACTTTAAGTATAATAAAAATATTTATTATTCACAGGATCAAGAAAATAAGTTTCAAATGGAGAAAAGTCATTTAAAACACACCTATGAAAAAAAGGTAATATGTTTTATGGGACACTGTAAGACATTTAAGATGGCCAGTGAGGCTTAAGAATGAGAGCTAGTTTTTAGGAAATTCTAGTATAAAATGGTAAGTAAATAAAAATATGAAACAAATGAAAACTAGCTCTTAAGGAATCATTGTTTTCTTTAGTTTATTTCAGCTAGCCAGTATCAAATTTTGCTTCATTTCTCATGTTTATAAATAGCTTCTTTAATTTATGAATTTATCATTTATATCATTATATATAATAATTATATATAAATGTATAGTTTATTTATTTAGTTGTGAATTGTATCAATGTAAAAATACCCCTTGTATATTGTATTTAATGTGTGCAGAGTATTATGCTGTTAACCTCTTACAATAACACTTTGAAATTATATATTTTTTCTACCAGTTTAGAAATATGGTACAACTGATGGGAGCTATTTGTATGTTGTTGTATCATATGTATAGTAATGCTAAATATTTAACCAAAGAATATAAAACAGTTAAAGAATTGTCTACTACTTAGAAATGTATTTAATAATTGTTTCTTGTCATTTACAACAGTGAATAATTCTGCATGTGCCTGTGTCCCTGTTATCAGTAATAACTGGGGGTTTATTGACAGAATTTAATGCCTGGCAATAAAACCTAGAGTTCTATAGTTTTGTGACTTTTATCCTTCAATTTTGAATTTGTTTCCTGTATGACACGGAAAGTGAAAGAATAGTTGAAATGGTAAAGATTTTATTGTTGTTTTTGTAATTATTTACTGTTGTAATATTAACTAAATTAGTACATTTGTAAAATACTCACATAATGATAAGTGAGTAAAACATTAACCCTTCAATAATTAAATACATACAAATTAAAATAGGTTATATAGCACTATATATATATATATATGTATATATATATATACATATTTTAAGATTTATTTATTTATTTTAGAGAGAAAGAGAGAGAAAGGGGGAGAGGCAGAGGGAGAACGGAGAGAGTCCCAAACTGACTCTGTTAAGCATGGAGCCCAGCTCGGGGCTAGCTCACAACCTGGTCTGAAACCAAAACTCAGTTGCTTAACCGGCTAAGCCACCCATGCGCCATGTAGCACAACATTCTTAGAACGCTTTGTATATCTCATCTTACTTATCCATATGGTCACTCAGCAGATATTCATTAAATGCTTTCCTTGGGCAAGGGATCATATGAGGTGTTGAGATGGAGGGGAGGGTTAAGGATGAATTAACATAGATTCTGCTTTCCAGGAGCTTAATGTCTAGTTCAACCGGCATGTATTGACCTGAATACACGCCCTTTAAAATTATGATTTTCTAATTGCTTAAGTTCGTTTTGTTTTGTTTTGCTGATGTTTTACAGTCTCAGTGCAAGGTCTTAAATACATTTCACGTCTACAAAATGATATCTGAACAAGAGAGATAAATACTGCTTTCATTGGAATAAAGAATTTTTCTTTTTTTTTTTGGTTTTTACTCTTGAGCCATGCAGCTTCATAAATATTTGACTTAGTAAAAGAAGACCATACATTATCATAAGCCTTACCTCCTCTATATAAGGAATCCTCTGGGTGTCCTTGTTAGCCTGTTGTTCATTCTTTGGGCAGATGTCTGACTTCCTGTTCATTAAGGAACACCTTCTTGGCCTCCTGCTCCACTAAACTCTGTGGTCACCCCTCTTCCTCACCTGTGAGATAAGGAGAGGAGTCGGTAGCAAAGAGAAAGGCATGCACTGACTAATTGTAAAAGAATGTGTTTCTATCCCAAACTTCTGTCAGCCCTACTGAGGACTGTTCGGTACAGAGACGGAGCTGGAGAGACAGTCTTTCTTCTACCACTGTCTTTTCTTGGCCAGTTAGCCACAAAGGACACTATGTTTTCTGGATCAGCCCCTCTGCCTGGCAGACACACCCAAGAAACAGAACGTTAGAGCTCAGCTGGTCCCTATCCAGTAGGCTTCCACCCACTCCTGTTCTATTTCGTTTAGGGAGCAGACTGAAATTCTTTTTGTTAGGTATCCTAAGGACTGCTTCTCCCTTTCCACAAAGTGTCAGTTGGCCTTAGCTTTTTAATAATGTAACTAGTTAAAGCATGTTACTTGTTTTCAATGTAAATAAGAAGTGTTTAAAGTAATAGCCATCTTAAAAAGAAAAATAAGCTCAGTTGTTGCCATTGCATATGTTCTAACATTATTTATACTGGAAGAATGTTGCTCAGCAGGTCACTTTTTGTTTTACAATTAATTCCACAGTCTCCCCCTTTTACATTGACATCTGTTCTTCTTTCTTTATTAAACCCGCTGTGATCTCAGTCCTTGAAGATTGGATGTCTCGTACCCCCCTCAGGGAATATCCTTTCTGACTGCGCAAGGAGCCAGCATAAATCTGACATAGTCCTGGACTGTGGAAGTCAGTAGCTAAATGGGTTGTATAGGTTTTTTGTTTGTTGGCCAGTGCTACAGGTGTGCACACTCAGTAACTCTTGGTAGACAACTTAGTTCTGAATATCTGTTCGGGAGGAGGAAATGCCATCTGAGTGACATTATTTCCTCACGCAATAAGAAAGCAGCATGAGAGATCCTCACTTGTCTTTGAGGTAAGAGAAACAGCTAGCCATCAAATGCTGTCCCTAATTTAAGCACACACACATTATCTAATGGTTTTTATTGATCTCTAGTGGCTATTGCCTGCTCTTAAGATCTTTGAACATCAAACAAATAATAGGTAGTAAAACTAAATGTCATTGTTTGATGAAGTGTCCTAATCTGTTAAATCAGGAAATGGTTAGGCTAAATGATTTTACTAGCAAGGAAACACCTGCCTCCTACAAATAACCTATTGGTTGTTTTCCAAACGGGCACCAGAGAGTGAAACAGTGGTGCTGTTTACCCAAAAGAAGTTTGAGAGACAGATGTTAAGCATGTATATTCTAAAAAGTGCTATAATTCGAATACCTGCTTATAATTTCTCTGTTGTAACTGTGTAACAGACGAGATAGAAAGTCTGCTGGAGTTCGAAACCACCAAAAATAGTATTCCAGTGTTTCGCACTCACTTATAATTCTTCTAATTAGGTTAAAATAATTTAAAATGTTCACAGCTTTACACATAATATATTATGTAGTATTTTCCAACTACCACAGGCATGATTTTCTTTAAGAGGGCAGTGTGCCTTGAGCCAAGTTTTAAACAATGAAATTGCACAGTGCAGCGACTTATACAAAGAAGTCATGCAACCTGGGCCCGCGCGCCTCCTGTGGGGAAGCTGAGTTGGGGCCCGGGCGGAGTTAGCCGGACTGGATGTGTGGGTGCGCAGCGGTTCAGCTCCTTCCCATTGCAGCGCGGCCGGCACCCTGTGTCTGTGTCCTGGTGCAGAGCAGAATCTCGTCCTTGTTGCTGCAAGTACTCCTTTCTTGATTACTTCAGTTCTTGAGTTGCCACGGAAAATATTCAGAATATTTTACATATGTTTACATATATTTTACATACATTTCCCTACATTTAGTAAATGTTTGGTAATCATGTTTATGTCTAGTTCAATCAGTTATTTATAACAGACTCTCATGTTGGAGAATATATGCTGTATCTTTGACTCTCCGGTTTGTGTTTTCATTGTTTAGGTTATTAAGATTCATTTTTGGTATTAACCCTATAGAGTAGGGAAAGGATTACAAGATTGGTTCGGGTTATTCTCCACTGCCTTGCACATATTAAAAAGCAAGGGTTGATGGAGCATTATCTTTATTATCACCACAACTATCCGGAATATAGGTAAAAACTAAAAATAAAATCCCAAAAGGCCTTTAACCACACAATACAAATATGTTCAATTAAGGACAAAAAGTTTTTTTGTGTGTGGGCCAGGTATTGTGCTGGGTCTGGGGATGTAGAAATAAATGAGAAAGAAACAGCTTCTCGCTTTAAGGACCTCTTGGCTCAAAAGTCTGTGCATCAACACAGGTATGTTGACCTCAGAGGGAAGTCTCTCCTCCTCCCCCTCAGAGAGTCCCATTCCTGCTTCAGAAATGGTTCCAGTGCTTTTAGAGGCAATAAATCAGATCAAGGTGCTTGTGTTAGCTTATTGACCAGCATCAAGAAGTCACAGCTGCAAACCTGACAGAGGTTAAGATTGAAGAGAGAGTGATAAAAAGCACTTTTACAAGAGCTCCAATTTGTAGCGATGCGGGGGCATCTTCGGAAAGGGCAGCCTGGGGGATGTACCGTATTGTGCCATCCCTGGGACTTTGGTCTTCACAACGACCTTGAGTTTTCAAGAAAACGTTTAGGTCTAGAGTATTCAATCGGAGAAGGTAATGATAATAATTTTTAATATCTATGGAGCATTTATTATGTTCCTAATATTGTTCTAAGAGCTTTATGTGGAGTCATTTATTAACTCATCCCAATTACTTATTTTCCATGGAGTAACTTACTAACCCGTCACAATTTTTAAGATATAGTTACTGTTATCCCTATTTTTTCAGGGAATGCAACTGAGCCACAGTGTTAAGTGGCAGAGAAGAAGGGTTGAAACCCATGCAGTCTGACTCCAGAGCTCACGCTCATAATCACCATATAATTTCAGATAGATTTTTCTCAAAGATGGGTAATTTTTTGAAGTTTTAATTGGAAGAGGTAAACCTCAGTTATGCTCTCACGCAGAGAGTTCTGAGTCCCGGAGAAAAAGAAACAGAGGGGAAGTCCCTGGTCGTGCCGTGCGTGGGAGGTTCAATGCCAGTATGGAAAATATTTGTGATGGATCTAACTCCGCCAGTGGCTCCTTGTGAGTTCCCCAGGTGGCCTGTGGCTTTGGAGTTCTGCAGAAGTGAGCTGTGAGGTGTGCAAAGAAACTCCTCCTCCTGGAGATTCCCGGTCCACCAACCTGGGGGCTTCCCGGGACCTGGACTGGCGCTGCAGCCCTGAGGAGGAGGCCACACTAGCTAACACGTAATGGAAGCACGGTTCTGCCCCCTGCATTTTTGCTCAAGCACCAAATCCAAATGGATAATATGCCATTTACAAATGAGTTGGAGAACAGAGCCATAATGGGGTCTGTGGCAAAACAGTGCAGAACAAAGGAGGGAAAGTATTCTACAGAAGACTCCAAGAAAGGAGTGTCTTCTGAAAGGTATTACTCCAAAAGAGAGCATCAAAAGAACTCATCAGTAAAGTCCTGGAAGATACGATATCTAGGAAAGGGGAGCAGACATCATAAAGAAAGAAAAGGATGGAGTGAAGGTGGAGGTAATTGTGGTGGGAAGGATGTGAAGGATGTGAGAACACAACAGCAGAGCGGACATCCACGTGGGAGCTGGGGAAGGTGGAGACGGGGCTCTGGAGTGCCCCATCAGGGATCTGAAGGACAGAGCTTTATCCCGCAGGCTGCAAAGGACAGGCAGAGAATAGATACGTCAGCAGAAAACAGAAAACCAGTAGACAATAATCAATGTTCCTGAAGGGGGTTCAGAATCAATTAACGTGAAGGAAAGGTAGGAGAGAACTTTCCTGAAGGTCTGTTTATACAGATTGAGAAGAGTCACCCGTTATCAGGTAAAAACCACTGAAGAGATTCGATAACATTTGATCCTCCGTACAGAGAGTGGTTTTGTAAGTATCCAGGCTGGGGCGAGAAGAGGCAAAGGTCAGGTCAGTTTAGCCTCCTTAGTTACAAATCTCAGTGTCTTAAGACAGTAGAGTGACATATGCTCCATTGTTAGGCCAAAATGTTATGACTCAGTCACAACTTTTCCTTTGTGTGTGAAGGCAACAGCTGGCCTTCTTAGATGTGTGAAGCCTCGGAGATAGATCACCAAGATACTCTTTTTGAAAATAAGATTACTAGGTGTTGTACTTTCATCCACCTAAGGATAAGCAAAAGATCATATCAAAACAAAACAAAGTACTCAAGAATAAAAAAGAAGTAGTGTTGGATGCTACAATGAGCTAAAATAGAGTTAAATTTAAATGTTATTGTGTACATAAAGTACGCAATATAAAGTAGTGCAGCTGTTGTAAAAATTTCTTTAGAGAAGGGATGCATAGTTAAAAAATGTGAAAACGGTCATCTGGATCAAATCAATGAGATTATTGAAAAGAAAAAAACAGGAGAAGAGGTGAATGTGCTAAGCTATTATTTAAAAAGACCAGACACAGGTTACATTTTTGCTCATTGACAGGTAGAGAGGTATGGGTTAAAGATAATTGTGAAGTGGCACCTGGGTGGCTCAGCCGGTTGGGAGTCTGCCTTTGGTTCAAGTCATGCTCTCAGGGTCCGGGATCGAGCCCTGCATCAGGCTCCCTGCTCAGCAGGGAGTCTGCTTCTCCCTCTCCCCCTGCACCTCCTCTCTCTCTCTCTCTTTCTCTCTCAAATAAATATATTTTTAAAAAGAAACCAAAACGAAAACAAATATATGTTTCCAAAATGCCCACATTGGGTCACCTCTGAGTTTCATTTTGGGCTTTAATTTCTTTGATTCTGTACATGAAAGAGACCAGATCAGTGTTGGGATGGTGCTTCTGTTGCTTTATTAATGTATCTACTCCAATTTAGCTTGCCTACTGTTTGCCAAGCCTATAATACATACCAGGGATCCAATGTAAGTAAGACAATAATTTCAGTCTAGGACCTGGTAAAATTCTGGACAATTGACTTTTTTTCCCCTCTCATGTGAAGTAAAATATAGTGGCAGAAATTGGTAAGGCAGCTTAGTTGCTCTTTCTTTTTTTAATAAGATGGGTATTTATGAGGTGTTTTACTTTTACCATTTAAGATATGGAGGAAAGGGGTCCCCTGTCTTTATTTTCCTGAGGTCCTACCCTTGCCATCACCCTGTATGTTCCTTTCTCCAATTTTTTTTTTCTCACCTCTTGGTCTTATAGCAGCCAGTAGAAGCTTTTTGATATTCTCATGGAATATGAGAACATGAACAAACTCATGGAAGAATGGAAGATTTCTTTCTCCTCTCTCTCCCCTTTCAGTCTACAAACAGTTGATTTTATTTATGTATTTATTTTACTAAACCAGCAAAGGAGAAAACATAAGAGAATCATCAAAGGAAAAGGTCATAAGATTTTTGAATTGGAGAGGTCTCCATCCAGACTAATATAAATAGCCAAGTACAGGCATTTGGGGCTAGCACTGGGTCAGTGTTTGAAAAGGTTTGTGAGTGCGCGCATGCGTGTGTGTGTGTGTGTGTGTATGCTCGTCATTCCTCTCCCGTCCCCTGGACCCACCCGTGATGCTGTCACCCTCACCTGGGTTGCCAGCAGGCATGCGGCTGGTGTCCTCACCCCACTAAGTGACTTGCATTTTCTCACCCACCAGCATAGCTCCGTCCCCTCCGTTGTCTTGTTCCTGGAACCCCGGCGGCCCTTTCACTGCCCCCTTTCCCTCTCCTCTCCCTGCAGATCCATATGCTATCCGGGTTAGATATGCTTATCTGTATTTGCACGGGAGGAGCTTTCTCTGAGGAGGAAACTTCATTTCGCCCTCATTATTCATGCTGCCATCCCGCCAACTCAAAGGATGCTACGGTTAGGAAAGAGATATTCATGGCGGGGGGACTGCCTCCCCAGCTCAGTGAATGGTTTTACAGATCATTGGCGGCAGTGGAAGAGAGGGCTATTTCCTCAAAACCTGTGTATGTTTGCAGAATACAGACACATGATTACTGTATTCTCCTGAATCTCATGAGATTCCTTTCCTTTGGCTACTATGTAAGTTAAAAAAAAATTCACAAGTGACTACTCCTTTTGAGTTTCTTACACATCAGTTTATTTTATAGGAAATCCACGTACAGGTAGACTCAAACAATTACTAACTTCGGCCCGACAGTTGGTACTGGAAGTATAGTACTGACATTGTTGTGTGGTAAATAATTATGGTTAAGTCTCTATCTTGGAATACCTAAATCTAATTTTACATTAAAAATAGATTGAAGATGAGTGTTTCACTGTTTGTATTTCTCTGAGTGCTTGTCTTCTGGTAACTTTTACATGTCTTTGTCGTGGCAGATTCATGACCTGCAGAGTGAACGTGGTAAAGAGAAAGAAGATGCTCAAAAGAAAGTCCATAAATTTGAGGAAGCACTGAAGTGAGTAAAACTGCAGTATATTTAATTACAAAATACTCTTATTCTAGACTGTGAGCCACATTAAGTAACTAGAACTTAAACATCATATTTTTCTAAGAGCCTTGCTGTGGTTTACTTTGAATTGGTTTTCCACCATGAATCTCCATTTTCTGAATTTTGTTGCTAGCCAGCACATATTTTTTTTTTCAAAAAGGAAAAAATCAGTTCATCTGTTTTTAAGTGATAGGAATGTAAGAAAATAGAACTTAGTGGTTTTAGATGCTTTCTTCCTCTTAAATGAAAACAGATTAAAAAGAAAAAAACAAGATTTAGGTCTTAGGACATTTAGAAATTCTTCTGTAGATTTTTTTTTTTTTTTAAGAAATTTGGGTAATGAAATGTTCCAGTTATATTTGAAAATGGACTATTACACATACACAGGCATTGTTTGGAAAAGATTTTGTCTCATGATATAACACTTAAATATACACAGTAGAGTATCAGATTTTATTTATCTTCTCTATTCATTTACTAGGTTGATTAAGCCCTACTTATCAGTAGGTTTTTAAAAAAAAATATTTTATTTATTTATTTAACAGAGAGAGAGAGAGAGAGAGATATCACAAGTAAGCAGAGAGAAAAGCAGAGAAAGGGGGGGAAGCAGGCTCCCCACTGAGCAGAGAGCCCAATGCGGGGCTCGATCCCAGGACCCCGGGATCATAACCTGAGCCGAAGGCAGAGGCTTAGCCCACTGAGCCACCCAGGTGCCCCATCAGTAGGTTTTATCATTCAGTTTTTAGCTGAAAAACATTGATTTAGTCAATAAATACTGAGTTTCCACGATGTGTCAGGCAATGTGTAGTCTCTTCACAGAGGACCTTAGAATCAGTTGGAAAGATTTTCAGAAACTTTGGCAATTATATTACAGAGTGTTAAGAACAAGGTACCTGACCCAAAAAAGTGATTTAAGAAGGGAAGCTAACTTGAGTGCATTATATCTAGCTACCTCCCATCCCAGAGAGTCAGCTAGATCGATTTTTCTTTCTTCCTCAAGCCTTCAAACAAGAATAACTTGCAGAAAGGCCAAAAAAAACACGCAGAATCAAGCAAACTTAGTATCAGATTCTGCCTGGCAGATGATGTAATCATTTCCTCTCCCTTGTTTTGCTTGTTAAGAAAATGTATTAGCTGAGTTATCGTATAGAACATCTTATAATAATTTATGTACTAAGACATTATGGATATCAGTTTTTATCTGCACAAGGACTTAGTGCTTATTTGTTCACATCACCATGTATGAATTAGATAAAGTCAGATGAGAACTATAATATTCATTAAAGATTAATAAGTCGAGTAGGTGTATTTATTTTATACTCTAACTTGGATAGTGACAAAATGAGGGTGTTCTTGCTTCCTTCATGAAGGGATGCCCTCCCTTTAATCTTCATTCATTTTTCCTCCTTAAAATGTTAATTAATAACTTTCTTCATCTATTCAATTTATAGTACTTTTCATTTCTCTTTTGTTCTACTTTGTCACTGTTCTGTTGTAATTTCTTTATACTTTTTCCATTGGTTTGTTGATTTGCATTTTATACCCCTAATGGAAGAGATAAAAATAACAGTACACCAACAAATATTTGTTTGGTACTTAAGATGTCTATAGATTGTGGTATGAGGTTAAAACAACTAGAAGTGTTAGAAGATACAGCTCAAGACAGAATGCTGTTCTTTTTTTTTTAAATTTATTTATTTGGCAGACAGAGATCACAAGTAGGCAGAGAGGCAGGCAGAGAGAGAGGAGGAAGCAGGCTCCCTGCTGAGCAGAGAGCCCGATGTGGGGCTCGATCCCAGGACCCTGGGATCACGACCCGAGCCGAAGGCAGAGGCCTTAACCCACTGAGCCACCCAGGCACCCTCAAGACAGAATGCTGTTCTTAATGATTTGGTATAGTCCATGCTAGGCATTTGAGATATCAAATACTCAAGTTGTTGATAGTAAGTACAGTTGGAATTCAGAAAGATTTTTTCAGTGGGATATTGGGAGTTTATATGTAAAACAGTGTAGTATCTTTTATTGTTCACTGATAACATTTTGAAAGAACCCTAGGCTCTGTGGTTTTCTGTATACAACATTAGCATTCCCTGGGCCACGTAACTCTCATTAAAGCTTTAAGGGTCTTTACCAAAATACCAAATTTCACTTGGGATCAAAAGACTATTTCAGGGGTTTACTAAAATTCCCCTGTAGGCCTGTTTCTCCCATTCCCTGTGTAGGTGATGTTTTCATTTCAACTAAATGTCTGGATGATCCTCACAGGATAGCCCCTGAGGTAGCAGGAGCATTCGGGCCTGAGAAGGGCAGAGTAAGTTCTTGTGTGCCCTGAACTTGAGTGAACAGCGCAAGCGGGCTGCAGGCCCAGAGGAAAACAGTCTGGAGGGTGGAGGGTGACTGCTACTGCTTTTGAATCTAAGAATCGTGTTTGACCCAGTGGGTCCAAAGACAAGTCCATTTTTCTAAGAAACAGCTATATGGTGTAGAAATTTGCCTTGATTATTAGCAAAACCTTTTCTGTAAGTAATACGTACAAAATGGAAAGTCTCACTTTAGAATGTGGCGGCGTTCATTCATGTAATCCTTCTTTCGCCCGCTCATTAAGGGTTTATTCCTTCTGTGAATTTTGAGTGTATGGTAGAGGACAGCAGAAAATAAGAATTCATACGCAGGAATTCATATACGTGTGAACACATGATAAATGTATTCAACTCAATCTTCAGTTAAGGGCTCAAGCTGATACCTGAGAGCCTCCTGTTACTTAAGAGGAGCCCTGATTTGAGGTCGGCATTCACTGTAAACGCTAAGTCCTTAAAGCTTTTTTGTCTGTTGTTATTGTTTTTCAGAAATAAAACTAGTTTGATATCATTGTACTTCTTACAGTTTTTATTCTACACATATCCCAAGTGTTTTTGCTTCCTACTTTATTTTTATTCTAGCAAATAATTTTAATAACCTCCAATAACTGAAAGCTATCTGAAACTATCAGTGCTATGAATTGTATGTGTTCATTTTTTGTTCTTCAAAGATAAGTAATTGAAATATGTGGGAAGCTTGGTAGACTAATGAATGGAAAATAACTACATATAATAAGGTAATTTGGTATAACTCTTTGAAAAGCTAACACTGAAAATTTTTGTTTTTGTTTTTCGAGAAGTTAAAATCTATGGATAATAGAGGTAGACAGTATAGATTTGTTTATTCCTTTTTCAGTATTCATGTATTTGACAAATTTGGTATCTAAGTATTTGTGCTATAAAAATAATAAAGTATTGTTCTGAGATTATGATATACGTTGTCTTTTAAGATTTTATTTTTTATTTTAGAGAGTGTGTGCACACTCACACATATGCATAAGTAGGGGTTGGGCAGAGGGAAAGGGAGAGCGAGAATCTCAAGCAGAGTCTGCACTAAGCATGGAATCTGACACAGGAATTGATCTCACGAGCCTGAGATCACAACCTGAGCCAAAGCCAAGAGCTGGGCACCTGACCAACTGAACCAGGAGCCCCTATACATTGTCTATTTTAAAGTATTTAATGAAACATTCCAAAGTCATCTTTTTAATTGATACCTTTCAAATTCCTCTTTTGCAGTAAAATATAAAACTGCCTTGAAACAGATTTATTCTGATCCATTTTACCTTATTTTGTATTGTCAAATTATAAATGTTACAAATATTTCTACCCTCGTGGTACACACACACACACACACACACACATACATACACATACACATATGTGTGTGTGTATATATATATATATATATATATACACACACATATATATATATAGGCTTTCTGGTTTTTACAATTATCTTTCTAGTTAAAAAAATAGACTTTTTGTTAATGCAGTAGAACATGTATAGTTCGACAAAGGAAGAATTGATACCTTTTAGTGTTAAGTCTTTTTATGTAAGAACATGAGAAGCCTTTCCATTTGTTAAGGTCTTTTTTAATGCCATCCTACAGCTCTACCTTTTTTTGAGGGACATTGTTCATAAGAAATTTGTGTTACTTAAATAGCACAAGTTGGTTCTCTTGTATTAAGCATATGTGCTTAGTATTTTGACTATTAAGGTATGTAATGTGAAAATTGAAATACATAGGAAGTTGTATGTTCTAGGTTCGACGTTTCACACAGAATGAGTATGGATTTTAGATCTCTGTACTTTTGTACAAACCATGTACTTCTGTATGAAGAATGTGAAACTCTTTGGGGCATCACTTGCTTTATGTATACTTCTCCTGTAGCCATTCAATGCCTTCTCTCTGATTTTAATCAAATTTGTTTATGAATTCCTCCCAACATCTATTTCCTTCTAGCATCTTTGTTGGTATCGAGTACACAATATGGGACAGAGCAAGGAAGGGCTCGGCTGTGGCCACTGTACATAGTTGTGCAGGCTTTGTGTTGCATGATATACTATTGTTAGTACAATAGTGTGGTTCACTAGGTACTAGTGCCCCCAATATGGAGGGCACTGTCCATACAGACCACTGTGTGGCGTTCTGGAAGTTAGATGTGTTTTTCCTGCTTTAGTCGATAACATCAGATATTGTTGATTTCATTTTACTAAGTTAGTATAAAATAGTTATTTTGCCTTCCATTAAACTATTGTTGGGATTGCTGCACTGTTTGTAAAAGTAGAAATTTTGTATTGAAGGGGGAAAAAGTATTCCAGGCACGATTTCAAGAGTTCAGGTTGGTAATTTATAGAAAGCCCAGCATCAGTCTGCTTCCCCACCTCTGCCCATGACATCTTTTGGAAGTGCAGTTGCCTGAGCACCTCCTAACTGTCTTTGCTGCTCAGTTGGCTTTCCTTGACTGGTTTCCATAAACTCAGACGTTCAGGCTGTGTCACGTTCATCCTTTGTGTGACATTTTTCTCTGTGCGTGTATGCAGAATCTAAGTCAGTATTGTTTCCTTCTGGAGGCCAAATAGGATGTCTCTAAAGCTACCCAACCTTTCCTTTTGGGGAAAAACCAATCTTAGGGATTTAAATAGAGAGTCTTCTTTATCGTGGGTTTTCTATCTAGATCTCTTTAGAATGCTACCGATTTTCTGTAGTGCTGACTCTAGACAGCACTGTGGATGTGCACCACTTTGGGGATTATATCATAATGGATGAATAGAGGAAAAATAAATAATAGTAACTTCTAGTAGAGTTTCTTTCAGCAAGTAAGTAGTTCATGTATTTATAATAATGGCATATAATGGATTATAATATATAGAGAACATATTATAAGACAAGTAAAAATCTATTTTTAAAACAGACTGAAATGACTTTTGTAGTATAAACAAATGTTAACATAAAATTAAAATATAACATAATCATGTAGAGAGAGGGACATATCATTGTACCAGAAATAAGATTATTTCTGTATTTAAATTCTAAATTTGCCCTGGCCTGAACTCTTTGGTAGGAGGCATTAGCATAGGTTAAGAGCATGGGCTCTGGATCCAGGTGTCACAGATTCAAACTACTAGCTGTGTGACCCTGGGTGTGGTGCTTAACTTCTACGTGATGCAGTCTTTACATCTGTAAAATGAGGATAGTAATAAGATCTTCCTCCTAAAATTGCTGAGAGACTTGGACACGTTAATATAAGCATTTAGAACAGTATCTGTTACATATGTATATGAGCTTTTAGTATTTTGTTTGTCATTGCCTTATCAAAGGAGACAAACAAGTTCTTCAGAAGAAGTAACCTTTCCCTGGCATCATTGTTTTTGTTTGTTTGTTTGTTTAACAAACAGCTTTATTGAGGTATAATTATCACACCCTAATATTTACTTATTTTAAGCATATAGTTCAGTGCTTTTTAGTAAGTTTACAGTATCACCATGGCTCAATTTTAGAACATTTCCATCACTCCAAAAGATCCCTTATGGCACCAGATTTTAGAAGGAAATTATCATAATTGATTTTTTTCGGACCAAAAGGAATAAGTAATAAGGGACAAGATCTTTGACAATTATTTTGTGGTCAATGTCAACTGACCACTTCTTAGTTTGACCTTTAGTAAAAGTTGAACTCCTCATACTGAGATTTATTTCAGCATTTTGTGGAGATCTAAGCTAATGTAGCCCTAATATGTTGCTTCTGGGTTATTTAACTCTCTGATGTTTCAACTTTGTTGGAAGGATACATTTATTTTTTCTTTTAAGATTTTTATTTATTTATTTGTTAGAGAGGGAGCACAGGCAGAAGAGTGGCAGGCAGAGGCAGAGGGAGAAGCAGGCTTCCTGCCAAGCAAGGAGCCCGATGTGGGACTCGATCCCAGGACGCTGGGATCATGACCTGAGCCGAAGGCAGCTACTTAACCACCTGAGCCACCCAGGCGTCCCAGAAGGATACATTTAGAAAGCAGATTCTATGTGTGGTGTGTGGACGTGCGTGTGCGCGGGGATGCTCTTGCAAATGCACTGAAAAGGGCTTGGAAATACATGTAAGCAACCCTGTTTGGTGCTAGAGTAGGAGTGATGTTCCTTTTTTCCTCTCTGTTCCTCTCTATTCCAATACAAATAGTGTATGTTATGTTTGTAGCTTAATAGTAAAAGGCAAAAGAAACCAATACAGATTTTAGAAGGAAGAATTGTGCAGTATTGATAATGGTGGGCTCTGCTTGGCAAGAATATGGGACTTAAAAAGAAAGCCTGTGTATTTTACATGTCCTAAAATACATGTGCCCCACAGTTCCTCAGAGTCTTGACACCCTTTCAACTTGTCCTAACTCTCTTCGTCAGCATGGGCTAGAGCAGGCAATAAACCCGGATAGTCTCTGGAAATAACCGAAGTCTAGTTATTTTGGGTTTTGATTGGGGAAAAAAACCTTTCTTGTATTTCATATAATAAAAGCCTAGGTGATAAGGTTGATATTACTTTTTTTTTAATAGGTGAGAATTTTTGTCACCTAGAATGAAGGGATACCGTGCTACAAGATTTTAAGATAGGCCATTAGGAAGACTATGGAATATAGAATAGCTTTGGAAGCTATGGAATATAGAATACAGCTTTCTAATAAATGTACAATTAGGGTATTCTTTTTTCTTTTTAAAGATTTTATTTATTTATTTGACAGAGAGAGAGAGATCACAAGTAGGCAGAGAGGCAGGCAGAGAGAGGGGGAAGCAGGCTCCCTGCTGAACAGAGAACCTGATGTGGGACTCGATCCCAGGACCTGAGCTGAAGGCAGAGGCTTTAACCCACTGAGCCACCCAGGTGCCCTCAATTAGGATATTCTTAATGAAAGTAAAAGGTATTCACCATGGGAAATTACAGTACATTTTTAAAAAGATTTTATTTATTTATTTGACAGACAGAGATCACAAGTAGGCAGAGAGGCAGGCAGAGAGAGAGGAAGGGAAGCAGGCTCCCCGCTGAGCAGAGAGCCCGATGTGGGGCTCAATCCCAGGACCCTGGGATCATGACCTGAGCCGATGGCAGAGGCTTTAACCCATTGAGCCACCCAGGGACCCCATATAGTACACTTTTGACATGCTTTAGGTTTTCTTATGGGAATTCACATTTAATACATAGATTCATTTTCCATTTTTAATTTATGAATCTTATTTTATAAACTTGAATCTGATTATAGTACACATATTTTTATTCCTAATGTCAGAGCAAATTACATGCACTAGTTATTAATCCCAAGAGTATAAAGCACCATGCACTGGTTCCCAGTCCCTGGGGAGGGCTCCAACTACATGGAGTATAGTGGAGATCATCACAGTGCCAACCACCAGGAACAGAAGTCCAAACATTTCTGCCTACTGTGTCTTAGTGTTGGAGTCATCAGGACACAACACGATCAAGCATTGAATGGAACAACGCTTTAGTTGCATAGAGAAGAGACAGAGCAAGATTAGCTTCAGGAGTGGGCTCAGCCTGCCGTGGACCATGGCTCTCTCCTGATGGCTGTCCCAAGGCAATTTGCCTACTTCTCCTATGCTGCAGTAGAAAGACCCTGTCCTCTCTTGTAGAGGGTTTTTTTTTTTTTAAAAGATTTTATTTATTTATTTATTTGTTAGAGAGAGAGAGCACAGGCAGACAGAGTGGCAGGCAGAGGCCGAGGGAGAAGCAGGCTCCCTGCCGCAAGGAGCCCGATGTGGGACTCGATCCCAGGACGCTGGGATCATGACTTGAGGCGAAGGCAGCTGCTTAACCAACTGAGCCACCCAGGCATCCCTCTTGTAGAGGGTTTAACAGTGGGTTTGGCCAGGTGCCAGAGGATGCACGCACTTCAAGCAAAGACAAAAGAGCATCCTTTGACCTGAAACAGGGAAATACTCCCCACGAGGTGATAAGCCCAGCACAGGCTTTGGGGGCTCCTTCTCTGTTGAGAAGTGTTCCAAGCGCCAGGCCCGTTCTTATGTGGCTGAGGGTGGGGGGGGGAGTCAAAGACTGCATGCATGAGGCTGCCTTTCCTAAAACCTAAATATCCTAATATTTCAAGGTAGATGAATCTCATGCCTGACCTGTACTTTAGGGAGATTATCGTGGCAGGAGTGAGGATATCAAATGTATGAGTAACAAGAAGTTGGAAACAGGAATGTAAGGGAGACAGGACCCAGTAACAGTCCATGTGAAGGGCAGCAGACTGAAGGCGGTGAGGCTGTGGCAGGGTATAAAGGCAGCTTCTCTGGAACTCTTCAGTTCCATCTCAGTGCCTTTTTTAAAATTCAGAGTCAGAATGAACTTTCACAGATAAATTCCAAGAGATAACGCTGACAGAAAAGCTCCCCTGCTTTATATTTTTATTCCGTGTAGGAGTAGCATAGATGGTTGAGGAAATGGAAACACGAAGTAAAAGGACTTGGTTTGAAAATATTGTCTCATGATCTCAGGAGATGCACATTTAAAGATGTTTATTTTTTATTATTAAAATTTGTTGCCAGCTTTAGTAATGATCACTGTAGCCTTAGCTAACACTTTCATCAGTGTGCAAAATTACCATTTCTTTTTTGGGGTGAGAACAATTAAGATCTACTTTCTTAGCCACTTTCAAGGGTATAATACGGTATTGTTAACTCTAATCACCATGCTGTGTATATTAGATCCCAAGAACTTAATCAACTAGTAACTGGAAGTTTATACTCTTTAACGAACATCTCCCCCTTGTCCCTTCCCTTCTAGCCCCTGGTTTTCACCATTTTATTCTTTTTCTGTGAATTGGGCTTTTTAAAAAGATTCGTTATATAAAGGATATCAAGCAGTACTTGTCTTTCTCAGTCTGACTTACTTTACTTAGCATGATGCCCTCAAGGTCACTCCATGTTGTTGCTGATGATAGGATTTCCTTCTTCTTATGGCTGAGTAATATTCAGTGTGTGTATGTGTGTGTGATATACATGTCACAGCTTCTCTACCCATCCATCTGTCAATGGACACGTAGGTTGTTTCCATGCCCTGGCTATTGTAAATAACTCTCTATGAACATGGGGGTAGAGATACATTTTTGAGTTGGTGTTTTCCTTTCCTTTGTGTATATTCCCACATACAGTATTGCTGGAGCATATGGTGGTTCTGTTTTTAATTTTTTGATGGTTCTCCGTACTGTTTTCCATTAAAAGATTTTATTTATTTATTTGACAGAGAGAGAGAGAGAGACAGTAAGAGAGGGAACACAAGCAGCTAACACAAGCAGGGGGAGTGGGAGAGTGAGAAGCAGGCATCCCGCTGAGCAGAGAGCCTGATGCAGGGCTCCATCCCAGGACTCAAGGTTCCTAACCTGAGATGAAGACAGCCGCTTAACAACTGAGCCATCCAGGTGCCCCTCAGCCATCATTTCTTTAAATAAACTTCCTACTCTCTTCTCCCCTT
The DNA here is from genome assembly GCA_003697995.1 of Taxidea taxus jeffersonii. Taxonomy (NCBI): domain Eukaryota; kingdom Metazoa; phylum Chordata; class Mammalia; order Carnivora; family Mustelidae; genus Taxidea; species Taxidea taxus. The sequence continues at coordinate 53,361 of RCUC01137326.1, read as the reverse complement.
TTCTGAAACTCCAGTAATTTGCAAATTGGTTCTTTTGATAGTTCATGTAGGTTTTATTCATCCTTTTTCATTATTTTTTTCCTCCTCCAACTGGGTAATATCAAAGTTCCTGTGTTCTGGTCTTCCGTCTCATAAATTTTTTTCAGCCTGATCTGTATTGTTCTGGATGCTGTTGGTTCTTTTTCATGACCACTCTCTATTGCATTCTTTATTTCACTCATTGTATTCTTCAACTCCAGAATTTCTATTTGGTTCTTTTTTTATAGTTTCTGTCTCTTTGTTAAACTTCTTATTTTGTTTGTATACTGTTTTCTTGATTGCACTGAATTGTCTTTTGGTGTTTCTGAGTTTCCTTAAAAAATGTATTTTGTATTTATCATGTACATTGCAGATCTCCATGTCTTTGGGGCCAGTTGCTAGATGATTGTGATCCTTTGGTGATGTCATGTTTCCTTGATTTTTCACATTCCTTGAGGTTCTGCATTGCCATTTTCACATTTGACATAGCAGTCACCTACCAAGGGTCTTTACTAATTGCCTTCAGGAGAGAAATACCTTCCTTCAGCCCTGCTAGTTATTCTGAGGCTTTCTCAGACTTTCTAGAGTATACCTACTTCATGCTTCTTCTTCCCTCTTGTGGTGGAATTCTTAAGCTTGTATGCCTTTTTTTGATCCTGCAAGATATCTGGCCAAGTGCCCACAGACTCCGCTGTTTTTACAGAAATGGCACTAATCCCCACATCTGTGGTCTCATCCTGGCCCTCAGATTTAGACTGGCTTTTTATGCATTCTCACTAGCCATTTGCTCAAGCTTTCTCTGGCTGCTGCCACCGGGTGCTCACACAGGGAGCTGGCCTGTGCATAGGGCCTTCCCAGTGGCTCATGGGCAGGCTTCTTGATGGAGTCCATAATGCAGTGAATAGGATCTGAGTCCTGTGAATGCCCCACGAGAGTCCCGTCTGCCATTCTCCCAGCCTCTTCCTACCCTGTAGTCACACAGCTCATCCTCCAATACTCTGGATGGAGTTGGACAGGAATGAGCTTCTCTTGCTCAAAGTTTAGGTTTGTGAGACCATATTGTTACATAGCATTCTAGTTTATTCTCATTTGTTGAATCATATTTCTTTTTTTATATATATTTTTATTTTTTATAAACGTATAAGTATTAATAGCCCCAGGGTTACAGGTCTGTGAATCGCCAGGTTTACACACTTCACAGCACTCACCATAGCACATACCTTCCCCACTGTCCATAACCCAACCACCCTCTCCCTACCCCACTCCCCGCCGGCAACCCTCAGTTTGTTTTGTGAGATTAAGAGTCTCTTATGGTTTGTCTCCCTCCCCATCCCATCTTGTTTCATTTATTCTTTTCCTACCGTCCAACCCCCCCACGTTGCATCTCCACTTCCTCATATCAGGGAGATCATATGTTAGTTGTCTTTCTGTGATTGACTTTGTTAATAATATTTCAAAGTGAACATACCACAGTGTATTTATCCATTCTATTGTCAGTTCCTACCTTGGGGATATTATTAATAGTGCTGCAATGAACATTCCTGTTATGTTTCTTTTGGTAGGCACATATACACATTTATGTTAGATACATACCTTCATCCAAATTTTCATATTGTGCCAAGCTAGATGCATGTATGGAGAGGACAGTCTTTTCGACTATTTAATGACATTATCAAAGAACCAAGCGAAGTTAGCGGGGGATTCAGGTGGGTTGGGAATGAAAGGGAAGAAATTATTGGAGGCCTTCCCTCACTTTTACTTCACCCTTGTGCAGTTTTGAACCTCTTTTGATGAGAACACAGTCATTATATGAATCAACTTTGCTTGTTTTGGAGGATCAAAGACACAAGTGATCTGATTCATGGACATGCAAGTTGGTAAATGGGTGATGATAAGCTAATTGAGCAAGTATTACAAGTAGGGAAAAAATATGACAATTTATTAAGGACTTATTTTATTACTGATTTTTAAAATATTCCTGCCTCCAATAAAGATTTCTGCTATCAATAGCAATTTTTTAAAAAATACATGATCATATTTTCAGGTACCACTGCTTTTTCAAGTACAATTTCATTTGCACATAAAATTATTAGAAAAAAATTCTTGATATTTTCTATAGTAATTTAGAATGTTCTTGAATTACATATGTATAATGTTCTTGAGTGATATATGTATGTTATATATATATATATATATGTTTTTTGTTTTTTGAGGTGTTTTGTTTTTTTTTTTGCTTTGAAGCCAACTCTTAATGTTCGTGATAGTCAGTAAATGTTTACCATTTGGTTTATTGGAAGTCATTCTATAAATTATTTATGTATATAAAAATTAGTAACACCTCTTCTTTTGCTTGACTTTATAGTTTTGTTTAAAATGAGGAAATTTATGAAATATTTTTGGGGTGTTATTTTTCCAACACATTTTAGAAAACAGTCTTTTCTTGTTTAATATACACAGTATTTATAATGTCCCTTCAGTGGAAAACAGATTATTTACCCCAAAGTTATATTTTTTAAAGAAGTTATATTTTTAAATGTGAATGGAAAAGCTTTCCTGTAAGGTTCTTGAAAATCTCCTTCATTTATCTTTTGGTTGTTTGTTGTTATAAATCAACATTTAAAATATTAGTGGGAATGGGGATTAATCTTCAAATAGGAATGCCTTAGAGTGTAGATAATAAAACTGCAATTTTATAATGACAGTGTTTTTACTTGCTAGAAACTAATCTTAAAAGAAGACAAATGGAATACAAAATAATCTTGTGATTATTCCAAGAGGGAGTGAGCTACATTTTGATTAGGTTTGTTTTTTAATGGAACATTGCTTATTATAAAAATTTGGATGAAGTTCCATTAAAAGCAGATAACCTTCCAGTTTACCCAGGAGCTTGAATTTTGAATTTTGGTAGAAAGGGAGAGCTAGGCTCAATCAGTCTTGTGCAGGAGGAATTTTAAAGTGTAGCTGAATTGTATAATTCTAAATTCAGTTTTACATATTGCCAAAGTGAAGGATTGCATCTTGGTCATTTTGTTTCTAAAGTTGGTAAAAAATAACTTAAGGTATTACTAGTGATATATACTTTAAAATGGAAAAAAGAGTGAATTAAGGAGCTATATAGAAAAAAGCTAAAAGTTCTGTGCATAGTAAGTGAATGAAAACATTTTTCCTTGATAAGAAAAATTATTCTGTTTAGAAAACAAATTCGTACCTTTAAAAAGTTTTTTTTTGGAAAATTAATTATAAAAACTGTTCCACTACAATCTAAAGTAACCTATAATTTATGATACTTAATAAGGAAGATGTGGTATTAGTTTTAACCAAGAATATATAAGTTGAAAGATGAATTCAGTTTGCAAATTGTCAGATACAATTTATGATGTATTGTTCAATGAAAATGTGTCAGATTTTTATATCTGCCTATAATGTTACCTCCAACAACCTAGATATTTTGTAGAGTGAGGAGCAAGAAGATTGATGCATATGATAGCATTGTAGATTTTATGTAACTGGAATTAGATGAATATGTCAGGGTAGGATTAAATGTAACCAGAAACTGGTAAGTTATATTATAGTTGAATTATTCAAAAAGTTTGTTATTTGTCACTGCCCCTTTTGTTCTAGGCTAATCCAGGAGAGAAATGCTTTTTTTCTACCACTGGAATAGAGAGCTCATGTTAAAATGAACCTATGCAGGGTCCTTGGAGGGTGAACTCTGGATACTGACATTATCCAGTGAGGAAACTTTTAGAAGTATCTATTGTTCAGCTTCGTTTTTATTATAAAACTAGTATATACTTACTGTAGAAAATTGGAAAATGACAGAAGAGCACAAACAAAATCAAAATAGCTTATGATCACATTAAATAGAGCTATTTACTGTTACTCCATTTTAATTACTCTGAGAACATCAAATCTTGAGCTCTTCTACAGTGATAACATCCCCTTCCATACTCTATTCTTCTTTTCTTTTTCCCACACTCTTTAAAATTGTCTTAGCCATTCTTATTTGTTCTTCTATTTCAATTTCAGAAGCAGGTTTTACTAAAATTCCGTTGTTATTTTATCATATTTGCATTGTTTTTATAGATTAAGTAGAATTAGAAATTTTACTAGATTGGTTTATTTCTTCCATAAATTGTGTATTTCTCTATTAGTCTATTTTAGTAGCTTTTAAGCTTTATTTATTTGAGGGAGAGAAAGAGAACACACATGAGCTGGGGAAGGAGGAGAGGCGGAGGGAGAGAGAGAGAGAATCCTCAAGGAGATGCCCCCTGAGCATGGAGCCCGACACAGGGCTTGATCCTAGGACTCTGAGATCATGACCTGAGCCAAAACCAAGAGTCAGAGGCCTAACTGACTGAGCCACCCACGTGCCCCTATTTTAATAGCTTTAAATGTTTATAATTTTCTCCACATATATTTTACATATTTTTGTTAACTTATTCTTACATATAGTTTATGCTCCCATTTTGTTATTTTTATCTTTTTTTAAAATTATGTTTTCTAATTCAAAGATCCAGCAGACGGAAGTACTTTTTTAAAAAAAGTTTTTAATGAGAGAGAACATGCGTGTGTTTGGAGGGGTGGGAATGAGGCAGAGAGAGAGGGGGAGAGAGAATTTCCAGCAGGCTCCACGCACAGGATGTGGCCTGCCACAGGGCTCGATCTCAGAACACTGAGATCATGACCTGAGCCGAAGGCAGGTGCCCAATTGACCGAGCCACCCAGGTGCCCCCGGTTGAAGGTTTTTGAGGCCACTTTATCAGGTTAAGGAAATTCCCTGTTCATGTCTAATTTTCTAAGAGTTATTTATGTTTTAAAAATCACGGGTTAGATGTTATAATGTACCCCCAAATTTTGTTTTACTGCAGTTATCATATGCCTTCTTTAAATTATTTTTATTTATTTTAAAGATTTGTTTATTTATTTGAGAGAGAAAGAGAGCAAGAGAGTGAGAGTGTGCTTGTGAGCACAAATGGGAGGGGCAGAGGGAGAGAGAATCCCAAGCAGACTCCATGCTGAGTGCGTAGCCTGCCGCAGGGCTCCGTCTCAGGACCCTGAGATCACGACCTGAGCTGAAACCAAGAGTCAGGCACTTAATCAACTGTGCCATCCAGGCATCCCTTGAAATGATTTTTAAAAATTTACATTCCACTTTTTAAGCAAATTTCAGTTTTACAATACAGTGTTACCAACTGTAGTTACCATATTATACTTTACATCCTAATACCATATTCCTTTTACAGCTGAAAGTTTGTATCCCTTACCAACCTTTATTTTCCCCACCTCTAGCTCCTGGCAATCACTTTTCTACCTTCTGTTTCTGAGTTACCTTTTTTTTTTTTTTTTTTTAAAGATTCCGTATGTAAGTGATATCATGCGGTATTTTGTCCTTTTCTGCCTGGCCTATTTTACATAGCATAATGTCCTCCAGGTTCATTCATGTTGTTATAAATGACAGAATTTCCTTCATTTTTAATAGAGAGTGATGTTACATTGTATATGTCCACCACATTTTCTTGATCCATTCATCCACAGATAGATACTTCAGTTGTTTCCATACTTTGGCTATTGTGAATAATGCTGCAAGGAACATGAAAATATGGATACCTTTTCAAGGTCATGGTTCTGTCTCTGTTGGTTATAGTTCCAGAAGTGGGATTGCTGGATCCTATGGTATCTGTTTTTAACTTCTTGAGGAGCCTCAATACTGGTTTCCATAGTGGCTGCACCAGTTTACGTTCCTACCAGCAGTGCAGGAGGATTCCCTTTTTCTGCATGCTCATCAACACCTGCTGTCTCTTGTCTTTTTGATAATATCCTTTGTAACAGGTTTGTGGTGATATTTCTTTGTGGTTTTGATTCACATTTCCCTAATGTTTAGTGATGTTGAATACATTTTCATGTAAATTTAGGGCTTTTGGGGGGAGATCTTTCTTTCTTTTTTTTTTTTTTTTTAATGTAGGTGTTATCACTGTCAGCTATCCTCTTAGACCTGCTGTGGCTGTATCCCATAATTTTGGTTGTTGTGTTTCCATTTTCATTTGTCTCAAGATAGTTTTGTAATTTCTCTTTTGATTTCTTCTTTGATCCATTGATTATTCAGTAGCGTGTTAATCTTCACATATGCATGAATTTTCCAGCTTTCTTCTTGTAATTGATTTCTAGTTTTATACTGTTGTATGAAAGATGCTTTGTGTGATTTTAATCTTAAATTTACTAAGACTTGTTTTGTGGCTTAACATCTGTCCTGGAGAATGTTTCATGTGTACTTGAGAAGAATGTGTACTCTGCTGCACTGGATGAAATAGTCTTGTAAATATCTGTGGGTCCATTTGTTGTAAAGTGTAGCTGAATTCCAGTGTTCCCTTATTGTTTTTCTCTGTGCATGATCTATCCATTGTTGGAAATGGGTTGTTGGTATCCTTACTATTACTGTACCACTGTCTATTTCCCCCTTCCAATTTGTTAATATTTGCTTCATATATTTCTTTCTTCCTTTTATTGGGTGCATAAATATTTACTAATGTTATATCCTCTTGATGAATTGACCCTTTTATCATTATATAATGACCTTCATTGTCTCTTGTTACAGTCTTTGGTTTGCAGTCTGTTTTGCATGATAGATGTATACATCTACCCCTGCTTAATAACCTTTTCCATCCCTTCACTTTTAGTTTATATGTGTCCTAACGCTGAAGTGAATGTTTTGTAGGCATCAGGTAGCTGGGTCTTGTTTTACCCACTTAGCCATTCCATGTCTTTACATTGGAGTATTTAATCCATTTATGTTTAAAATAATCATTGATAGTTTGTGGATTTACTGTTGCCATTTTGTTAATTGTTTTCTGGTTGTTTCACAATTCCTTTGTTCCTTTCTTGCTCTCTTTTTTGTGATTTGATTATTTTCTATAGCAGTATGCCTTTTTTCCTTTTTCCTTATTTTTCGTGTATTGATAGGGTCCCAACTCTGCTCTTCAGGGATAAGCTGAGAGTTGGGAGCTTCTTCCCTATTACACAGCACTGTGCTGGGCGTGGTGCTTATGGCAGGTGTGTGTGTGTGTGCATTTCAGCCTTTCTTACCAATGGATGCATCTCTATTGTATATTCATGAGTTATTCCTACAGACATTAAGAACTGCTTCTTTGTTTGCATAGCCCTGTGGGACTTGTAAATGCAGGCCCCATTCTCTATCAGAGCCAGGCAAACATAGGAGTTACTCAGCTAGTTTCTGGATTTCTTTCAGAGTTAACTACTCCACTTGCAGCTGTACATTCCGTGTCTGTGGGAGGAGGAGCATCCTGTGACTTCATCTGGGTTGACCCCCCTCTAATTTGGACTTGTTTTTCTTCTTCTTTCTGAAGAAAGAAAAATATATTTAACACACATATTGTAATACACATGTATGTAATCACATGCAACATACATGTATGTATATACAGGCACCTACATGTATGTGATATATATAATATGTAACGTGCGTGTATGCTTATACATATGTAATATACATAATATCTAATAAATATAAATATATATTTGGCATATATAAATATATAAATATGTATTTAGTATCCTCCTTATATATAATACATGTTATATATGCTAAATCTATTAGCATAAATGTTTATATATTTACATACAATATATGCTAAATATATGCCAAATATACTAGTATAAATATATTAGCATATATTTCACATATATGAAACTTATGTAAATATATATTTAGCATCCTCCTTCTATGTCCATTTCTGTATCTTTTATTCTTTTATATTTCAGATTTTCTTATGTTTTTATCTGTGTTTTTGTCCTCTGAATGTACGTTTAAGGTTTCTAAATCACTGATTTGACATTCTGCACCTGCATTTCTCCTCTTTTCCACTTCCATGATGAGTTTTTCTTCTGCTCTAAGTTTTTCTTTTTTTCTCTTTTCTTTATCCTAATCACTTTACAGCTCTAGATCTTAATTGTATTCTTTTTATCTTAGATCATTCTTAAGACTTAACCCCTATTTCATAGAGACCATCTTCTGTCATTCAGACTCCTCACAGTGTTCCTCTTACTTTCTTCTGGATATTAAAGGGGACCATTTTGACAAGTGACTCTTCTGTGTATTTGAAATGTTTCTATTCCCAGGTTGTGCAGTAGCTTTCAGACTCCTTGGTGTTTTCATACCTTATTACTTAATCTTGAACAAGGTAAATTTTGTGCAGTCTTGTTTTTTTTAATTTCACAAACACTGAACTTCTACTGTGTGTGCATTTTTGCAGATACCATCTGGCATTAGTATACCATGTAATTTGGGGATGGATTGTCCTGTCTCTGCTCCATGTCTACTTGTATAATGTTCCTGTTCTGTTGGAGAGCTGCAGCTAGCTAGAAACAGTCTTTGTCAGCTGCCAGTGAAGTTCAAAGTTTCTAGGAAATATTACCTATAGAAATTCTGCTTTACTGATGGGATGCTTTTTCATAGGCTGTGTGATGAGTCTCTCTTCTTCTGAATGAATGCAGGCTCTATAGTTCTGAGTGCATATCGAGCTCCAGTTTCTTCCTATTTTTGTTTCCATCTATATTACTTTAATTGTGGAAATTACAGCTCCCGGCATACGGTATACCATCATTCATTCTTTACGCCCAATCCAGATGTTTTCTAGGACTTCCTGGCTCTGAATGGATGTATATAAAACATCTGTGGACATTCCTCTGATGTTTTCTGTTATGTGGAAGAATCCCAGCTACCTTTTTTTTTTTTTAATTTGTTTAGACACAGAATCTTTTACCTGAGGGAGGAAGAGGGTGTCTTTCTACCTCATTTTTCTCTGATTCTATTTCCTAAGACCCATTTAGAGGTGCTGTCAGATGGGCAGTTCCTCCCAGCTTCTTTCATTGGGTTGTTTGTTTATGTCAGTTCTTATTGTTATTGGGATCCCCTGCCCCCTCTTCTCTTCCCCCTCTTCTCTTCCTAGGTATTTTATTTTATTTATTTGTTTATTTATTTATTTTTTAAAGATTTTATTTATTTATTTGACACAGAAAGAGAGAGATCACAAGTAGGAAGAGCAACAGGCGGGGGGGGGGGGGAAGCAGGCTCCCAGCTGAGTAGAGAGCTGGATGTGGGGCTCGATCCCAGGACCCTGAGATCATGACCTGAGCTGAAGGCAGAGGCTTAACCCACTGAGCCACCCAGGTGCCCCTCTTTCTAGGTATTTTAGTTAGTGCTTGCAGGATTCAGGAGATGTTAGTTAGCCAGATGCCATTTTTGTATATGGAGACTAGAACTATTCTTGACTTATTTTTTATTGGAATTCTTTTTGAAATGTAATATATACTCTCCCGTCCTTTTTGTGATTGCATAATGAAAACATTTTATGGTAAGTCAGAATCATCATCTTTAGAATCAATTATTGTGATTTACTATAGATTCAATTACAGATTAGTTCGTGTGACTAAAATCTAAATACACAGTGACCTTCCATGACCTTGAAACTTGATTTTCAAAAAAATTCCTTGATCTCCAGCTTGCTTTGTGGTCTTCTGCCTCTTTTTCAGGAGGACAGTGAGCCATGTGGAGCTGTATGACCTCCTGAGTAGTGGAACACTGTTAGCTTTCTGCAAAATTAATAAGCGAATCAAAGGCTGACTCAGATCTCCCAAATGGTTTTTTCCTAACTCCAGAAAACCATCATATTCTGTGTTGCCATGAGTATCCTTTAATTTTTCACCCTATCGATATATGCTTTATGAGTACAATAGACCACAGTCATGTCCTTTAGAGCTTTTATCTATATTGGTTTTTTTTTTTTTAATTCCTGATACTGTTTGTTCATGGAGCATATAGGGAAGCCTTTGTCATCACTTTGTCATCTCCTCCTCCTCACCTACCACCTGTCACTAATTACATGTAAAATGGGTACTATTTCTATCCTTGCACCTCCAAACTCAGCTAGTTTCTACTTAATGTCCTCGCTTTAATGTGAACTTCAAGGTCATCCCTCACACCCAGCCTCCCATGCATTCTCTGGTTCCTTTCCCAATTATTGCCCCTTTCTCCATTGTGCGGATTAATTTAAGACCCCTTTATTATCTCTCAACTATGTCGGTCCTTTTAACATGTAGAGAAGAGCAGGTATCCACCTTAAAATGCTTTTTCACCCTTTCTCACCCCTAGCGCCCTATCTGCGATCTTTCCCCTCTCTGCTTTCATAGGCAGGTTTCTGCAGTTATTTTGTGAATTTAGTCTGTGTTCTCATCTTCCAAGTCCTTTTTTCAGCCCAGTCCTGTCTGTCTTCTTTCATCATGTTACCAAAACTTCTCCTAATGTCACAGTGACCTTTGATCTGGATTTTGTTCAGTCTCCCTTCCCTACAACATTCTCTTCTTCAGTTTTAGGGACACATCCTCCTGATTTTCTTCCTTCCACCCAGTCTTAATTGCATGGTCATTCCATGTTCTGTTGTCTCTGGATCCTTTCCATAGACAATCCAATCTAAGACCATAGCTTTAGAAACCATTCTTCCATACCGATCTTACGGCAGTGACTTACACATGTGTATCTTAGTCTCAGACAATTTATCTCCTTAATTTTCTTTATAGCACTTATTACTATATATTTGGATATTTGTGTTTATTTTCCACTTTTTAAACTCCACTTTTAAATTCACTTCCTACAGAAATTCAGAATGTCACAGAAGCCATTGCTTTCCCTTCATTGTTTCTCCTTCATGGTGCTCTTATCTTTGCCATCTCTCTGCTTGCGTCTTGTCTGTTTTGATGTTCTCCTCCCAAGTTCTTACTTTCTTGGGCTGTTGATTGAGTCATTCTGCACATGTGTTCAGTTTGGACTGAAAAATAGTTTAGAAAATTTGAATGAGTTGCCAACATTATAAAATTAGGAGATTTCACATGAATTTGAATTTCTTGTTTCTCTGGAAACATGCAAGATCTGGCAGCATTAAGTCATCTTCTCTCATGGTGACAGGTGGCTGGAGCTGATTGTGTAATGCTTGGATTAAGTATTATGGAAGTCACAACAGTTTTCAAAGAATCATTGTCATTAAGACCACTTTTTCTTCTGTTTATGGTACGATTAAGTTAGTAATCAATAATAAGCAGCCAGTTTTCTTTTTAAACCCTCAAGTTTATCAACTTAAAATTGTACTTTTAAATAATGTAAGGTTAAAAAGGAAATCATAATAAAAATTTCCAAATGTTTAGTAAGAGTATTCCTCATCAAATATTAAGAAGTTTCTCTGATCCAGTGTCCAGACTGAAATGACCTCAAGAATCTAGGTGAAGACAACAGGGTCATATGAAGACGATAGAAGAAATAAAGCTAAGAGCAGAAATCCGTGAAACTGGAAACACGATGCAGAGTATCACCCAAACCACTTTGAAAAGAAGTTAGTAAATGAGATATCTCTCTATTGTACAGATTAAAAAAGAAGAGCGAAAACTAAAGGAAAAAAGTGAGCAGCATTAACCAAAAAACCCAAAGTGGCAACGGAACTCTATGCAGAGAATGATGTTTTGGGGTCATTCTTCTAATTTTTGTTACCTGGTCCTTGTATGCATTTTCATCTGGGCTCCTCTCCACTGTTTTAGGTGTTTTGTTTAAATTTGAGGTGAAATTTACACAATATAAAATTAACCATTTTAAAGTGAACAATTGAGTGACTTTTAGCACATTTACAGTATTGTGCAACCAGCATCCATATCTAGTTACAAAACATTTGCATCACCCTGCAGTAAAGCTCTGTACTCCTTTAACAACTTAGGCCCCAATCTCCACCCCTTTCCAGATCCTCACAACCACCAATCTGCTTGCCCTCTCTGGGTTTTACCTATTCTGAATATTTCATCTGAATAGAATCCTGCAATGTGTTACCTTTGTGTCTGGCTTCTTTCACTTACATAATATTTTCCAGGTTGTTCCATGTTGTAGCATGTATCATTACTTCGTTCCTTTTCATGGCTGGATAATATTTTATTGTGTGTATACACCACCTTTTTTTTTTTTTTATCCATTCAATGTTGATGGACATTTGGATTTCTGTCTTTAGGCTATTGTGAACAGTGCTGCTATGAGCATTCATTCCACAGGTATTCAGTTCTTTTGGTGTATACCTAGGAGTGGAGTTGCTGGGAAAGCTATTTGTTTTTGTACTTGGCTTTTGTTACTGGGTCTTCTAAATGATACTCTGGCAGGTGGCACACATGTTTCCTTGTCAGCCTAGTTTCAGCTGCTGCTATAGCCCACAAAAAGAGAATTCCTACTGAGAATTATGTAAAGGGCTTCTAGGCATTTGCTAAGAATATTCTTTTCTTTTTCTTTTTTATTTAAAGATTTTAAAAAAATTTTGTTTATTTGACAGACAAAGATCACAAGTAGGCAGAGAGGTAGGCAGAGACAAAGGGGGAAGCAGGCTCCCTACTGAGCAGAGACACACCTCCCCCCCCATGTGGGGCTCAATCCCAGGACCCTGAGATCATGACCCAAGCTGAAGGCAGAGGCTTTAACCCACTGGGCCACCTAGGTGCCCCAAGAATATTCTTTTCTAGTGGACTATCCTATTCCAGAATCCAAACCACTGATTAAAGTATTGTCTGATAGAATTATTAAGTCATATTTGTATTGAATTAGAGTGAGCAGTTAAGCTGGGTGGGTTGCCTTTCCCTACTTTGGGATATTTTCACCGATACCTCCTTTGTTAGGCTTTGCAAACAAAATTTTCCTCTGCTAATTGGTGCTATAAGTACTCTGACAGATTTTTACCCTCCATATCCATCCATGTATAATCATTGTCATAAAAAAAATAGTAAATTAAGACGATCACCACCCTTATGCCAAGAGAGTCACAGTAGAATTGTTAGGTTTTTACACTTTTTGCCCACTGGGCAGTATGGGAATGTTGTCTCCCTTTGCTATAGCAGTTCATTTATGTGGTCATTTTAATATTTTACTGTATTTTTGCAAATCAGAACAATAGTGCCAATGTTAGTGATAAGAAATCACCTCTTACAAACAAAGCATAATTGACGCAAGATAGAGATCATCGCCCATGTTGAAAGCAATGTTTCTTTAAGCTCAATTAATTTCACATTGGACTTAAGCCTGTTTGTTAAAAATACAATGGAAGAAAGCAAAATTAAATAACACATCTGAAATACTGGAAAACATTCTTAATGATGATTATTTCTCACAGTTACTTCTTCATGGAGACTCAGAAAATAAGTCTTATCCGTAAAAAATTTGTATAAGCTAACTCTTAATCTGGTGTTAATTTTAATAATAAATCTCTTTCTGATGGTATCCCCAAGGTATACTCTGAACACAGTGGATTACATACCTGATACGTTTATTCTTATATATGGTAAAAGTCATCCAAGAAGTTGGAAGAGTATGAACCTAATATGGAGGGATGGAGAGTGCAAGAGGGCATGTGAGGGAACTGGAGAAAAGGAGCCCACTTGGATCAGGGATACAGGAGCCTGAGCAAGACTCCAAATTACCCCAAAGGTGGGGACGGAAGGATATACTTTCTCCCACAGGGGACAGCAGATGGTTAGAGAATTGGTAGCATTGTGGTAAATGATGAAACTAACATTGGAGGAAGACTTAACTTTCCTGAGTATCTCTCTGCAATAAAACTAGGTTTTGCAAACTGAGGGTTGCCAGGGGGAGGGGGGTAAGGAGAGGGTGGTGGGGTCATGGTCATTGGGGAAGGTATGTGCTATGGGGAGTGCTTGTGAGTGTGTAAACCTGACGATTCACAGACCTGTACCCCTGGGGCTAATAATACATTATATATTTATAAAAAAATAAAAAAAATTATAAAACAAAACAAAACAAAAAAAAAAAACGAGGTTTTGAAGAACAGAAAACGAGCTGGTGGAGAAGAGGGAATTTCCCTGCCAGAAGAAATAAAATGTTTCAAGACACAAATGTGGTAAAGTGTTAATGTCCAAGCATGAGGTTAGGAGTAAAGCAAACAGACCTGATTTTCTGGAAGAAACAGTTTTGTCAGACAATAATAAACAATAAATAAGCAAATGTCAAACATTTCCATCCTTAAGAAAAACACTCTTTGATTTCCTTAACTCTGTTTCCTTTATTCCTTACTAACTTAGAGTCCCTTGAAGTTCGAAGTCATGAAATTTAACAAGGAATTTAAAAATTGGGGACTTTGTTAAAATTTGGATCTTCTGGTTTTTTATTACTTGATAGAACATTTATTCGTTTTAGGTGTGGAATACACAAATGTCAAGGAACTTTGAAGAAACTTTTGGTAATTTGAACCATATATCTCTATTCTTACTGAACAATGCAAACACCCCGAAGGAGGTTTGATGTGGAGTAAAGTGGGTCTGGAAATGGTCTATATTGAAAGACCTAATGGTCTTTTGATGTCTGATTCTTTGATTTTGCTTTTGCTTTTGCTTTTTAAAGGGGTGCTATGTGATTATAATGAGAAACATTTCAAGTTCTTTACTGGGGAAGTTAATTGTTCCTCAGCTTGCCCTGTTACGACTAATCGACTAATCGGTGGTTTTGAATGGTCGCAGTGTTTGGAATTATTTCTGAGGAGAGCCACCCTGTTTGATAAAGAAAGTTCCAATTCATCATGAAAGTTTATCACACCCATAAATTGTCATCATCCCTTCTCTAGTTTGTGGCTACAACGGGAACATACATTTATAATATGTAATTAAAGTTTCAGTTTAATAATTTTCTAAATAATTAATAAGAATAGAATAGTTTGTTTTTCTTGCAACAGGTTCCATGAAATTTGAAGTGGAAAATTATGGATAAATTACTAGAGGACACCATCAAAAATTCATACTCATTTTTGTTAGGTGATTTGAAAAGTATTCAGTTTTGCACTGATGCAGACATTTATGTCATCTTGAGAAAAGTTATCCCTGCACTTTGGAAAGTGCCCACAAACTCTGAACATAATTTTCTTCTTGAAAAATAGCACTCTTGAGTATCGATGGTGGTAGGGGGTGGGGGGGGGCATCTCTTCTCTTTGCTGCGCTCTGCTTGAGCATCTGAAACCATTTTAGATGGAGAGCAAAGTTTCCCGCGTCTTGTAAGCATTCCTTAGCCCCAGTGAGCATGCTGACATAACCCTGCCTCGAAGAAGCATGATGGAAGACTTGAAGAGAGAACAGAAATATATAGTGACCTTGCTTCAGATTGAAAAGGAAGTTTCTGTTCTGTTAAGTCCTTCTTTATAGATGCATCTTCACAGAATCCTGCACTGCTTAGAGAACACACAGCTTTACATCAGTGTCACTGTGATATAATGGTCAAGAGGCTTCTTATTGGCAGACATTTGTGACACTATTTCACACAGTAAGTGTGGCTTTTAGGGTTATTAGATTCTTTCGGAATTAAATTTGTTAAACTGTTTTAATAGTTTATATATTTAGCTTCGTGAGTTTTACTGTAATCAGAATTCACTTTGGCAATGAAATGCGGTGGAACAGACTTAAGCCTGGTGGAGAGTTGATAAACGAATAGAATATAGCAATACTTTATTTAATGCCTTATAGTTAAAATGATTTTGGTATATATCCTCTTTTTTTTTTTTAATTTAAAAAAAAATTTTTTTTTTACTTTATTTAAGCTTTATTTAAACATATGATATAACCCCACCACCCTCACCCAACCCCTCTTCCCCCCACCCCCCTCAGTTTGTTTTATGACATTAAGAGTCTCTTTTGGTTTTTCTCCCTCCCGATCCCATCTTCTTTCATTTTTACTTTTCCTACCACCTTAACTCCCACCCCCGTTGCATCTCCACTTCCTCATATCAGGGAGATCATGTGGTAGTTGTCTTTCTCCAGTTGACTTATTTCGCTAAGCATAATACGCTCTAGTTCCATCCATGTCGTCGCAAATGGTAAGATTTCATTTCTTTTGATGGCTGCATAGTATTCCATCGTATATATATACCACATCTTCTTTATCCATTCATCTGTTGATGGACATCTAGGTTCTTTCCATAACTTGGCTATTGTGGACATTGCTGCTTTAAACATTCGGGTACACGTGCCCCTTTGGATCACTATGTTTGTATCTTTAGGATAGATACCCAGTAGTGCAATTGCTGGGTCATAAGGTAGCTCTATTTTCAATTTTTTGAGGAACCTCCATGCTGTTTTCCAGAGTGGTTGCACCAGCTTGCATTCCCACCAACAGTGTAGGAGGGTTCCCCTTTTTCCGCATCCTCGCCAGCATCTGTCATTTCCTGACTTGTTCATTTTAGCCATTCTGACTGGTGTGAGGTGGTATCTCATTGTGGTTTTGATTTGTATTTCCCTGATGCCCAGTGATGTGGAGCACTTTTTCATGTGTCTGTTGGCCATCTGGATGTCTTCTTTGCAGAAATGTCTGTTCATGTCCTCTGCCCATTTCTTGATTGGATTATTTGTTCTTTGGGTGTTGAGTTTGCTAAGCTCTTTGTAGATTTTAGATACTAGCCCTTTATCTGATATGTCATTTGCAAATATCTTTTCCCACTCTGTCAGTTGTCTTTTGGTTTTGTTGACTGTTTCCTTTGCTGTGCAAAAGCTTTTGATCTTGATGAAGTCCCAATAGTTCATTTTTTCCCTTGCTTCCCTTGCCTTTGGCGTTGTTCCTAGGGAGAAGTTGCTGCGGCTGAGGTCGAAGAGGTTGCTGCCTGTGTTCTCCTCAAGGATTTTGATGGATTCCTTTCTCACGTTGAGATCCTTCATCCATTTTGAGTCTGTTTTCGTGTGTGGTGTAAGGAAATGGTCCAATTTCATTTTTCTGCATGTGGCTGTCCAATTTTCCCAACACCATTTGTTGAAGAGGCTATCCTTTTTCCATTGGATGTTCTTTCCTGCTTTGTCGAAGATTAGTTGACCATAGAGTTGAGGGTCTATTTCTGGGCTCTCTATTCTGTTCCATTGATCTATGTGTCTGTTTTTGTGCCAGTACCATACTGTCTTAATGATGACAGCTTTGTAGTAGAGCTTGAAGTCTGGAATTGTGATGCCACCAACTTTGGTTTTCTTTTTCAATATTCCTTTGGCTATTCGAGGTCTTTTCTGGTTCCATATAAATTTTAGGATTATTTGTTCCATTTCTTTGAAAAAATTGGATGGGATTTTGATAGGCATTGCATTAAATGTGTAGATAGCTTTAGGTAGCATAGACATTTTCACAATATTTATTCTTCCAATCCATGAGCATGGAACATTTTTCCATTTCTTTGTGTCTTCCTCAATTTCTTTCATGAGTACTTTATAGTTCTCTGAGTATAGATACTTTGCCTCTTTCGTTAGGTTTATTCCTAGGTATCTTATGGTTTTGGGTGTAATTGTAAATGGGATTGACTCCTTAATTTCTCTTTCTTCTGTCTTGTTGTTGGTGTAAAGAAATGCAACTGATTTCTGTGCATTGATTTTATATCCTGACACTTTACTGAATTCCTGTACAAGCTCTAGCAGTTTTGGAGTGGAGCCTTTTGGGTTTTCCACATATAGTATCATATCATCTGCAAAGAGCGATAGTTTGACTTCTTCTTTGCCGATTTGGATGCCTTTAATTTCTTTTTGTTGTCTGATTGCTGAGGCTAGGACTTCTAGTACTATGTTGAATAGCAGTGGTGATAGTGGACATCCCTGCCGTGTTCCTGACCTTAACGGAAAAGCTCTCAGTTTTTCTCCATTGAGAATGATACTTGCCGTGGGTTTTTCATAGATGGCTTTGATAATATTGAGGTATGTGCCTTCTATCCCTACACTTTGAAGAGTTTTGATTAGGAAGGGATGTTGCACTTTATCAAATGCTTTTTCAGCATCTATTGAGAGTATCATATGGTTCTTGTTCTTTCTTTTGTTAATGTACTGTATCACATTGATTGATTTGCGGATGTTGAACCAACCCTGCTGCCCTGGAATAAATCCCACTTGGTCGTGGTGAATAATCCTTTTAATGTACTGTTGGATCCTATTGGCTAGTATTTTGGTGAGAATTTTCGCATCTATGTTCATCAAGGATATTGGTCTGTAATTCTCTTTTTTGATGGGATCCTTGTCTGGTTTGGGGATCAAGGTGATGCTGGCCTCATAAAATGAGTTTGGAAGTTTTCCTTCCATTTCTATTTTTTGGAACAGTTTCAGGAGAATAGGAATTAATTCTTCTTTAAATGTTTGGTAGAATTCCCCTGGGAAGCCATCTGGCCCTGGGCTTTTGTTTGTTGGGAGATTTTTGATGACTGTTTCAATCTCCTTACTGGTTATGGGCCTATTCAGGTTTTCTATTTCTTCCTGGTTCAGTTTTGGCAGTTTATATGTCTCTAGGAAAGCATCCATTTCTTCCAGATTGTCGAATTTGTTGGCATAGAGTTGTTCATAATATGTTCTTATGATTGTTTGTATTTCTTTGGTGTTGGTTGTGATCTCTCCTCTTTCATTCATGATTTTATTTATTTGGGTCCTTTCTCTTTTCTTTTGGATAAGTCTGGCCAGGGGTTTATCAATCTTATTAATTCTTTCAAAGAACCAGCTCCTAGTTTCATTGATTTGTTCTATTGTTTTTTTGGTTTCTATTTCATTGATTTCTGCTTTGATCTTTATTATTTCTCTTCTCCTGCTGGGTTTAGGCTTTCTTTGTTGTTCTCTCTCGAGTTCCTTGAGGTGTAGGATTAGGTTGTGTATTTGAGACCTTTCCTGTTTCTTGAGATAGGCTTGTATCGCTATATATTTCCCTCTCAGGACTGCCTTTGCTGTGTCCCACAGATTTTGGACCGTTGTGTTTTCATTATCATTTGTTTCCATGGTTTTTTTCAATTCTTCTTTAATTTCCTGGTTGACCCATTCATTTTTTAGAAGGATGCTGTTGAGCCTCCATGTATTTGTGCTCTTTCCACATTTCCTCTTGTGATTGAGTTCTAGCTTCAGAGCATTGTGGTCTGAAAATATGCAGGGAATGATCCCAATCTTTTGATACCTGTTGAGACCTGATTTATGACCCAGGATGTGATCTATTCTGGAGAACGTTCCATGGGCACTAGAGAAGAACGTGTATTCTGTTGCTTTAGGGTAGAATGTTCTGAATATATCTGTGATGTCCATCTCGTCCAGTGTGTCATTTAAGACCTTTATTTCCTTGTTGATCTTTTGCTTGGATGATCTGTCCATTTCAGTGAGGGGTGTATTAAAGTCTCCAACTATTATTGTATTCTTGTCAATGTGTTTCTTTGATTTTGTTATTAATTGGTTTATATAGTTGGCTGCTCCCATGTTAGGGGCATAGATATTTAAAATTGTTAGATCTTCTTGTTGGACAGACCCTTTGAGTATGATGAAGTGTCCTTCCTCATCTCTTATTATAGTCTTTGGCTTAAAATCTAATTGATCTGATATAAGGATTGCCACCCGAGCTTTCTTCTGATGTCCATTAGCATGGTAAATTGTTTTCCACCCCCTCACTTTCAATCTGGAGGTGTCTTCAGGTCTAAGATGAGTTTCTTGTAGGCAGCATATGGATGGGTTTTGTTTTTTTATCCATTCTGAAACCCTGTGTCTTTTGATTGGGGCATTTAGCCCATTTACATTCAGGGTAACTATTGAGAGATATGAGTTTAGTGCCATTGTATTGCCTGTATGGTGATTGTTACTGTATAATGTCTCTGTTCCTTTCTGGTAATACTTTTAGGGTCTCTCTTTGCTTAGAGGACCCCTTTCAATATTTCCTGTAGAGCTGGTTTGGTATTTACAAACTCTTTCAGTTTTTGTTTGTCCTGGAAGCTTTTAATCTCTCCTTCTATTTTCAATGATAACCTAGCTGGATAAAGTATTCTTGGCTGCATGTTTTTCTCGTTTAGTGCTCTGAATATATCATGCCAGTTCTTTCTGGCCTGCCAGGTCTCTGTGGATAAGTCTGCTGCCAATCTAATATTTTTACCATTGTACGTTACAGACTTCTTGTCCCGTGCTGCTTTCAGGATTTTCTCTTTGTCGCTAAGACTTGTAAATTTTACTATTAGATGGCGGGGTGTGGGTCGATTCCTATTGATTTTGAGAGGTATTCTCTGGGCTTCCTGGATTTTGATGCTTGTTCCCCTTGCTATATTAGGGAAATTCTCTACAATAATCCTCTCCAGTATACCTTCTGTTCCTATTTCTCTTTCTTCTTCTTCTGGAATCCCAATTATTCTAATGTTGTTTCGTCTTATGGCATCACTTATCTCTCGAATTCTCCCCTCGTGGTCCAGTAGTTGATTGTCTCTCTTTTGGTCTGCTTCATTATTCCCTGCCATTTGGTCTTCTATATCACTAATTCTGTCTTCTGCCTCATTTATCCTAGCAGTAAGAGCCTCCATTTTTGATTGCACCTCATTAATAGCTTTTTTTATTTCAACTTGATTAGACTTTATTTCTTTTATTTCTCCAGAAAGGGCTTTTATCTCTCCAGAGAGGGTTTCTCTAATATCTTCCATGCCTTTTCCGAGCCCGGCTAGAACCTTGAGAATCGTCATCCTGAATTCCAGATCTGACATATTACCAATGTCTGTATTGATTAGGTCCCTAGCCTTCGGTCCTGTCTCCTGCTCTTTTTTTTGTGGTGAGTTTTTCCGCCTTGTCATTTTGTCCAGATAAGAATCCGCTGTTCTCCTTGTTAAGTGAACTTGGTCTTGGCTGGATTTCTTGTTGATCTTCTGGGGGAGGGGCCTGTTGTAGTGATTCTCAGGTGTCTCTGCCCCAGGCGGAGTTGCACCGCCCTTACCAGGGGCCGGGCTAAGTAATCCTCTCAGGTTTGCTTTCAGGAGCTTTTGTTCCCTGAACGCGCTTTCTGTAGAGTTCTGGAGGACGGGAATGACAATGGCGGCCTCCCAATCTCCGGTTCAGAGGAGCCGAGAGCTAGGGGCCCCAGTCTTCAGTGCGCCTTCAGAGAAAAGCGTTTAATCACTCCAGTCTCCCCAGCCCACGTTTGCGCCGGAGACCGTGCGCGCCCGCAGACCGCGCTCAGAGAAAATCGTGCGTCATCAGTCCCGTCTCACTGGCTTCTGGGAGCTCCGAGCTCACCCAGCCTGTGACGAAGCGTCTCTGTCTCTGGCAGAGTCCCACCTGGAGTCTCCGGAGCCCGTAGATCCCTGAGCTCTCCCGGGTCGGAGTCTCCCCGGATCTTGTGGGGACGCCTCGCCCAGAGCACCGGCCAGTGCCACCGAGCACCGGTCCGTGTCACAGACCACTAGGAAATCTCGGCTCTGTCTCCGCAGCCGACTTCCCCGCTCTAATACCTGTGAGCTCTGCGACACTCAGACACCCCCGATCCTTCTGTGACCCCGTGGGACCTGAGTCCACGCTGTCCCCACGAGGTCTTCACCCCAGTTTAGCCTCTGGAGCGATGTCCCTCCGTGGAGCCGACTTTTAAAAGTCCTGATTTTGTGCTCCGCCGCTTGCCGGGAGCCGGCCCCTCCCCCTGGGGTCTCTCTTCCCGTCGCGTTGGATTCACTTCTCCGCTGGTCCTACCTTTCAGAAAGTGGTCGATTTTCTGTTCCTAGAATTGTTGTTTTTCTTCTCTTCGATCTCCTGTTGGATTTGTAGGTGTTCGGAATGGTTTGATAGGCTATCTAGCTGATCTCCTGCTGGCTGATGTCGTCTCAGCCTGCTACTTCTCCGCCGTCTTGACTCCTCCCCTTAAAAAATTTTTTGACAGAGAGAGACACAGTGAGAGAGGGAACACAAGCAGGGGGAGTGGGAGAGGGAGAAACAGGCTTCCCGAAGAGCAGGAAGCCCGATGCGGGGCTCGATCCCAGGACCCTGAGATTATGACCTGAGCTGAAGGCAGAGGCTTTAACCCACTGAGCCACCCAGGCGCCCCACGGTATATATCCTCTTAGTTCATCCCCAAAAGAATCTTTTGTGGTTGTTTGTGATTATCTGCATTTTAAAGGGAGAAACTGAGGTTCAAAGAGATTAAGCGATTTAACCAGTGTGGTACGGTTCGTATGTGACTGAACTCGGACTTAATTCTAGGCCTTCTGACTCCTAATTCAGTGCTCTTTTTCTGATAGAATGCAGACTTTCATCTTTTGTGTCACTCAGTAGATCTCCTTTTGTGCTTTTTAAATGACTTGAACCCAGTGACTCATAGATGGCAGCAAATACCATGTATATGTCATTGCTGATTCTTCCCCAAAGTCGCAAATGGGAGAATGTGCCCAGCCCACAGCTTCTGACAGCGACCTACCATGTTCTCTGCAGAGGACCGCTCTCCTTCTCTGCCATGTACATTGGGTCTAGAGTGGACACCTGATCCGAAGACAGCAAACTCATTTTACTCAGAGATACAAAGAGCTTAAGGTGACACGGCTAGTAAGTGGAGGTGGGAAGATTGGAACTTGTATGTCTTTGACTCTAGAGCCCCTAGTCCTAACCATTGTGCTCTAGGGGACTGCCCCTCCTTCCTGATCTTGGGAATTTGGAACTGGGAAACCTAGAGACTGAATCAGGGCAGAAGCTGGAAACACGGAAGATGAAGGTTGGCTGGGCAGCCACAATGGGCCGTGATGCAAACTCAAGTTCTGAGTAGTGATGTTGAGGCCAAGGAAAAAATGGAGCAGATGCACAGAGAGAGGCCGAGAAGCTATAGGAGGTGCAGCCTGTGTGTACAAAAGCTTTGTCTACTCCAGCTCCATCTCAAGAGGGACTCTTCACTGACATCTCCCATCTTTACAGTAATAGCCATTTTATTTAGGTAGTGTGAATTAGAGGGTATATTAAAATTTATTTAAATAGTTATATTTTTTAAAGATTTTTATTTCTTTATTTGACAGACAGAGATCATAAGCAGGCACAGAGGCAGGCAGAGAGAGGGGTAAGCAGGCTCCCCGCTGAGCAGAGAGCCCAATGTGGGGCTCGATCCCAGGACCCTGAGATCATGACCTGAGCCAAAGGCAGAGGCTTAACCCACTGAGCCACCCAGGTGTCCCTATATTTATTTTTAAAAATAGACTCAATGTGGCCTATATAATGTTATTACAAACTGTATTTATTTGTTTGTTTTAAAGATTTTATTTATTTGACAGACTATATTTATTTTTAAACTATATTTATTTTTAAATAGACATTTATTTAGCTAGCTGGATAAGAACATTTACTAATTTTGATAAGGTTTAATTGAAATTTTTCTTTATTTGTCACTTTATTTTGTAGAAGTCTCACAAAGATGTGAGGGGTTTTTTTTCAGGCTTTATTTCTGGTTTATTTTTCGCATATGAATATAGTTTTCCTTGCTACATTAAAAGCTTAACCTGGGGCGCCTGGGTGGCTCAGTGGGTTAAAGCCTCTGCCTTCGGCTCAGGTCATGATCCCAGGGTCCTGGGATCGAGCCCCACATTGGGCTCTCTGCTCTGCGGGGAGCCTGCTTCCCCTTCTCTCTCTGTCTCTGTCTGCCTCTCTGCCTACTTGTGATCTCTGTCTGTCAAATAAATAAATAAAATCTTTAAAAGCTTAACTTTGGGGGGCACCTGAGTGGCACAGTCGGTTAAGCATCCGAGTTTTGGTTTCAGCTCTGGTCGTGATCTCAGGGTCAGGGGTGTAAGATGGAGCCTACTTTGGGCTCCATGCCAAGCATGGAGTTTACTTGTAATTCTCCTCCCTCTCCCCTCCTGCTCATGCTCTCTCTTTCTCTCTCTCTCTCACTGAAATAAATAAATCTTTTTTTTAATGCTTAAATTCTGGAGTAATTAAAAAGAGATGACTTATTTTAAAACAAATAAAAGTGAACTTAAATGTTCCCACTGTCAGAACTACCACAAATTCTTACTAACAAAGCCTGAATTAGGAATGGCATTCTTCTATAGATTTCCTTAGGAATTTTAAGGAAAATTATTTATGAGACTAAAATTATGATGCTGTTTTATTAGGAACAGCTAAGATCTATCCAGTAGAAATAAATTCTTAATGTAATCTTGTAAAAAATCTGAAAAATTTGTAACATTTTTTATTTGGAAGAGATTGGAAGCCCATACATAAATAACACTTTCTTTCCCTCTCAAATTTAGAATTAATTTGAAAAAATAGAAGAATCAGGTAGATGGGATGTGGTTTAGGTGAGTGGCAGCCAACATGCAGCTTGGGACTCCTCCCTTGTAGAATTAATGCACTCTGGTCTGGTCACAGCTGGAGCAACCAGCAAGAGTCTGTGTACAGCAGGGGATATTCCCGGAGAGAGGAAGGGGCTGGACAGTGCCTTCATGATTATTTCTCTCAAAGCTGCCTGTTCATTAGTGGGTGCGGGAGAGAGCCAGACCAAAATACACAGAAGTTCTCTTCTTGTTGAAGGAGCTCATGTCCTTTGAGATTTTTTTTTTCTGTTGGCATTTCATTTTAGAATCGCATCCCCCCCATCCTCATTGGTTTTATTCTTTTTTTTTTTTTAAGATTTTATTTATTTATTTGACAGAGAAAGATCACAAGTAGGCAGAGAGGCAGGCAGAGAGAGGGGGGGGGAAGCAGGCTCCCCACTGAGCAGAGAGCGGGATGCGGGGCTCGATCCCAGGACCCTGGGACCATGACCTGAGCTGAAGGCAGAGGCTTTAACCCGCTGAGCCACCCAGACGTCCCTATTCTTTATTTTTTGAGTAAAGGAACATTAACATGATTTCAAAAATGAGACCTGCACTAAAAGGTGTACTCAGAGAAACAGAGTCCCACCTCTGCTCCTTCTGTCCTTTCTCCTCTGGCCCCAGCCCCGGTAGGTGGGTGATCTCATTCGTCAGTCTTTGACAGATCCTTTCTGTATTTGTTTTTGCACAGATGAGCAGTTTATATATTTATATATATATATATTTTTTTTCTTACACTTTGCTTTTTCCATTTGTTATAAATTAGAGGGCATTCATACATCAGCATAGTGTGCTATTGTGTGGATAAATCACAATTGATGCAACAGCTGTCCCACCTATGGGCATTCAGGTTGGTTTAGTATTTGTAATTATAGTTGATGCTATAACGAATAACCCACTAGGACATGTATTTTTGTACTATCTGGTCAAAAGATTAACATATATGTAGTTTTGTTTTATATTGCCAAATTTATATGTTTGTATATATATTATATATAATATCATATATTTATATATATATATAAAGATATATATATAATTTCTACTGGCTACATATTAGAATGATTTTTAACCCACAGCTTCCCAAACAGAATATATTTTTTAATTTTTTGTCTGATAGATGATAGGTGATAAATAGTATCTCAATATAGTTTTAACTTGCAGTTCTCTTATAATAAGTGAGGATAAATATATTTTAAATATATTTCAGGGCTATTTTAATAGCTTTATTGAATTATGGTTGAAATATAATACATTTCACACCAAGTATAGTTTCACATTCTGACATAGCCTATACACTTGTGAAACAACCAACACAAAAAATTTGTCTATGTGAGCATTAGTTATTCCCAAAAGATTCCTTACGCCCTTATGAAATCTCTCCTGCCCCCTTTTCTCTGACTTCTCCTTAGGCAGGCAGGCACTAATCTTTCTGTCACTATACTTTAATCTCTAGAATTTTAAACAAATGGAAGCATGCGATATGTACTTTTTGGTCTTCCTTCTTTCCCTTGACGTAATGATTTTAAGATGCATCCATGTTTTACTGAATATCAATAATTCAGTCCTTTTTATTTTTGAGTATTATTCCATTCTATGGATATACCATATTTTGTTGACCCGTATATCTGTTGATGGACATTTGGGCTGTTTTCAGTTTGGGGCTATTATAGATAAAGCTTCTATAAACATTAGTTTTAGTGTGGACATTTTCTTTTTGTTCTTTTGAATGAAAACCTGAAAGTCAAATGTCTGGATCAAGTGGGAGGTGTATGTTTCACTCTTTAAAAAGCTGCCAAACTATTGTCCAGAGCGATTTGTACTATTTTACACTCCCTCCAGCGGTGTGTGAGCGTTCTTCTTCCTCCCCATCCTTGCCAACACTTGATATGGTCAGTGTTGCTATTTTCACAATTCCAGCAGTCTTGTCCAAGCACTTCATTGTGGTTTTAATTTGCATTTCCCTAGTGACCAATGTTGAAAAACTCTCCATGTCCTTTTTTTGCCATAAGTATATCTACTTTGGCAACTGTCTGTTCAAATCTTTAGCCTCTTTTTTTTTAACTGGGTTGGTTGTTTTCTTATTATTGAGTCTTGAAAATTCTTTGTCTCTGTTGGATACAAGTCCTTTAATAGATACATGATTTGCCAATGTTTTCCTCCCAGTGTGTGGCTTGCCTTGTCATTCTTTTAATGGTTTATTTCAAGGAAGTGGTGTTTTTAATTTTGATGAAGTCCAGGGTATTTATTTGTTCTTTATTTGTGCTTGGTTTTTTGGGATCACATCTAAGAAGTCTTTTCCTAATCCCAGATCACAAAGGTTTTCTTCTGGAAGTTTATAGTTCCAGGTTTTACATTTGGGATTTTGATCCACTTTTTAAAGTTAATTTTGTATGTGCTGGAAAGTATGGATTAAATTTCTCTTTTCTCTTTCTTTCATAATGTGCCTTCTTGTCCTTTTAATATGTGTAGACTCTACAGTGCAGAACCTCTCTCATTTGTAGTGTTGATTTGTATTGTCTTTCTTTCCCAATCAGTCTGGCTGGAAGATTATCAATTTTATTGATCATTTTGGGATTAGTAATCTAATCATTATTAAATGTACTATTAGATCATCTAATACTGAATTGTTCTTGCCTTCATGAAGATGTCACCTCATTGTCTTCTTGCTTGCCTTGCTTCTGCAGGAATCTGCTGCTCTCCTTACTTTTGTTCCCCTGGAACATGTCCTTTTTCCAGCTGTTTTCAAGATTCTTTTTTTTTTTTTTTGTCACTGATTTTGGGGCAAATCGATTATGTTGTGCCTTCATGTGGTTTTATTTGTCTTATGCTTGGAGTTCTTTGAGTTCTTGGATCTGTAGATTTATAATTTTAATTAAATTTGGAAAGTTTTGGCCATCATTTCTTCTAATATTTTTCTGTCCCCCCATCTCTCTTTTCCTTTAAGGATAACTCTAAATATATGAATATTAGGTTGCTGACAGTTGTCACCAATGCTTTGTTTTTTATTATTCTGTTTTTCTTTCTGTGCTTTGTTTTGGTTAGTTTCCACTGCTAAGTCTTCAAGTTCACGAACCTTTTCTTCAGCAATGCCTATAATCCCATCCATTATGCTTTTCATTTCATACAATGTAGTTTTTCTACAAAGCTATGAAAATTCTGTCTCTAGAATTTCAGTATGACAGGGTACTCCTCAGCCTTATCACAGGCCCTTTTCTCTCTGTTCCCTGCATTGTCATCTTGGCCTCCGTTCTCTTCCCTGATTTAAGACTCGCAGCTTCTCTGTTATCCTTTGTGCTGGAATACCCTTACCCTGCAGGGTACGGTAAGAGGATCCAGTCCTCTTCACCCTTCAGGTAAGTTTCTTTCTTTCATTAAAAAATTATTTTCTATTGAAGTATAATCAACATACAAATTAGGTTAACTTTAACATCGCTTTCTTTCATCCTAATTCCTAGTTAAGGTTTTTCACCCTGTTGTATAAACTTTAATACTCCGTATTTCTTTTTGGTCATTGAATGGAATTCTCATTGTTCTCATTTGTATTAATTCAGTGTCTTTTTCTCTTTGCTAGACTGAAAGCTCCCTTAGCACAGGAACTGGGTGTGGTTGGTTCACTAGTGTTATTTTAACATCTAGCAAGTTGCCTGGCACATAATGTGAGCTTACCACATTAATGGTAAATGAATTAATAAATACTACATGGTAGCAGATTAACAGTGACTGAACTTATTGCTAAGCACGTATAAGATAACCACCGGAGCCTTTGGAAAAGTGTAGAATGAGGTAGAGAGAAATGGTGAGTGAAACATGGGTGATTTATGTTTAAATAAAGATTGATTTCTTAAAACTAACATAAATCCAGCTAATATACTTTTATACACTTATTGATAAGAGTGTGTGCTCTTTATAATCAGCAAAAATGGTTGCATATTTTGCTATATCTGAAACAAAACCTTATATTTGGAAATCTCTTACCTCTACTATGTTCATCATTCCTTGAAATAAATAAGAATCTTCTGATGGAGATTTGCTCTTTTCATGGAAAGTATGATGGCAAGGAGGAAAATAAAAGATATTTTACAAACATCAAATAAAAATATGTATTTTACAAATATATATACATTTTAATACACAGTTAAAAGACATATATATGTATGTTACACCTCTTCAACATTCTTTGTGACGATCTTACCAAATGACCTGCCCTTTATGAAGCTTTTCTGTTTACCCTAGGCACAATGAATTCCTCCAGTTCTTATTTGCTCATATTATTATGTTCATATTATTGTGTAGCTTTTATCATACCAAAAGTAGTATAGAGTTTGTCTTCTTTTCTATATTGGATGCAGGGACAGTGTGTTGATTATTTTCAACACCAAGCACAGATCCTGGCATACAATAGGTGTTAAGTAAATACTTGATAAATATTTTAGCTTTCAAATGTTCTGAAAGTGGTTTGATATGCAAATATGTTATGTGAGGATAAATATAATAAGTAAGCACCTACTTGTAAGTTCAACCAATTAGCATCAGTGATTTAGTTATGTGTATTATATACACATGTGTATATACACACACACACACACACACACACACAGGTTTAAAGAAATAGCATGATGTAGT
Organism: Taxidea taxus jeffersonii; assembly: GCA_003697995.1. NCBI lineage: Eukaryota > Metazoa > Chordata > Mammalia > Carnivora > Mustelidae > Taxidea > Taxidea taxus. Next base: position 24,610 of record RCUC01137326.1, on the reverse strand, counting down.
AGAATGAGTTTGGACTTTGAAGTCAGATGGGCTGCTTTAATTTCTCATTCTGCCATTGATTCTGTAAATACCTGGGCAAATCACTTAACTCTTCTAAACTTCCTTATTTTTACTGGTGGAAAAAAGTAAGTGATAACTTTCTTATTGGTTTAAAAATGAAATGAAATGAAATAGTTCATGAACTACTCCAAACCAATGAGCATAATGAGCATTCAATAAATGTTCCCTCTATTTCATCATTTGTGAAGACACTAAAAATTATGCTTATACTATGAATGTCATTGTTTGTAGCAGCTTCATCCATTGGAAGTGCTGGAAAGTGTCTATTATGACTTTATAATTATTTCACATAATTTAGAAATCATTTCTGATAAGCAAAAAGATTCCCAATGATAAATATTACATTTATGTTTGGTAAATAAAGAGAAAATTTGCCTATTTAAAATTTGATCTACTTGTGCATAGTGATGAATGTAAGTGAGAATATTTTCCACCTACTTTGAAATGTTGAACTGCCCAGGGACAAGGCATGGATGATGTTTTGAAGGAAATAAATATTTCAGCTTCACGTTTCAGCCTTTCTTCTGTATTCCTTTGATCTGGCTTTGGTTTACTTATTATTCTGCTTGAATGACTTCACATTGCCTTTTTTCCTCTCCTGAGTAACAGGAAGTGGTCCTGTACCTATTTCCATGTATTTAGGCTTTGTCGTTGTATAGGATGAACGTGTCTCTCCTTATTATTTACTGATAAACGATTGCCTGTAAGGTAAGCTGTATTGGTGGATATGTATGTAGCTTTGCATGTATGATGAATAATTTATATATGGAACTTTTCATCAGTACTTTCTTAAATGTAAGAAACATAAAAGAAAACATTAGATTTGGGATTTTTTTGAAGTCTAAGATTTTAAAGGAATTTTTCTTCACTATCCACTGTAGCTATTTATGTTTAAGAATTATTTTCTCAAGGTTTTCTTATTTTACTATAAATATTTCAAATGCTGTTCTGTTTGCTGGGATAGAGGTCTTTTCATTTTTTTAATAGGCCTATATTATAGAGAAAAGTTAGTTTAGCACAAAATTAATACAGAAAACTTTAAACCGTGTAAACATGTCATCACATTTACCTACATTATTTTATACTTCACACAGAAATCTTCTGATCTTCTAGACTGGTTTCTTATACAGATTCTCTCTGACTCTGTCCATTTGTCATGGTCCCACAGCACTTAGAATATATATTATATATAATATTACAGTACTACTTGATTTTTTTTTCTTGTGTTTTCCCCCATAATCAGACTATAGTTTCTCCAAGATTGGATCTTTTTATACTTCTAGGTCTTCTGCAGGTATCTGACTGAGTAGGTCTCAAAATTTGCTGCCAGGACCCTTGCCTCAGCTCCTAGGACACAGCTACCTTGCTGAAAATGTAGGGTTAGAGGTTGACGCCAGGATTAGTTCTTTTGAGTCATGATCATTGACTTCAAGGAATTTATGTATCTTCTAGCTGAAATCCTTATGTTTTCAGGATATTTTTGGATAGCTGAAGAAGATTCCTCATTCTTATTCATAGGTAACATGCTTCAAAACTGGTTCTTCAAGACTGGAATCTAGCTCTAGGGGCATAGCCTGTTGGGAAAGCCTAAATCATTGACACTATAAGGGCCTTGTCAGAAGAGACTTCATTGCACTTCTTCATACTGTACCATACCCCTTTGGAGTGTTTCCCTTGGTATCAAGAGAAGAATCTCTAGCTGCTTTAGCACTGGAACATTATAGTTTCATTGAGTCTTACTGTGTGTTTGCCCATGATTCTATCAATGCTGCCTTATTTGAGCCAGGATGATGATGGGAACTGCTGGCTTTCTTTGTTCCCCACTTATTGTTGCTGTATGTAAGCCCACTTACCCCTGAGGGCCTTCTAAGAAGGTTGTTCTGATTCACCATAATAGGATGGAGATTCCTACAGTAGAGATCTCTTTCCTATAGATCCATCTCTTCATTGACTGGGTGGAATGAAATCTCTCTGAACCCTCTCCTTCTGTTTTTCAAGCCCTTTTATTTAAACCTCTGTTACAATATTTGGAACTTATATATTTTTTTCCTTTACCTGGTGGCGTCTTCTTAAAGAGACAGGTTTGTCATGTAGCTTGTTCCTTAGTGTAAGTTAGTAATTAACATGTCATAGGTCTTAACCAATTTTTGATGAATGAGTTAATAAAAGGTTGGATAACTCTGTTGTAAACTCAAAATATTATGTTCTTTTAGGAGGAAGAAGAATGGAAAACAATCTTCTCAGCTTTGCTATGGACATTTTAAACATCATTTTGTTATCCTTAGAAATATATTTATATTTGGTTTTAGGCTTCAGTGATTATATGATTATCTTCTACACAGCCTACTCTGTGATTCAGGGAAGCACTTTGTCCTTGTGTATTTTGTGTGTCATCCTTGTGCAGGATGCTAATCTTCTCTGTATTGTTCCAGTTCTAGTATATCCACTGTCAAAGTGAGCACTGTCTTTGTGTTTTTTGGCTAATTTTTTTAAAGATTTTATTTTATTTTTATGTGATCTCTACACCCAACATGGGCTCAAACTCACAACCCTGAAATCAAGAGTCACATCCTCTATCTACTGACTAAGCCAGCGAGGTGCCCCTGTCCTTGTATATTTTGAATTGGACACCCACACTAGGTTTCAAAATTATGATACATGTCTTTAATATGAGGAGTACAGAAATGCTTGGCAGCATCATTTCCTTGTAGGGCCTTAAAACTTCTCCATACAAACTCACCTTAGCTGTGCATTGGCATTCTTCTTTGGTCTTTCATAATCCCTGGGGTGCCCTGGAGTTTTCAACAGCACCTCGTTCCTCATTATCCATTGCACAGTTGTTTTCTATGCCAGCTTCTAGTCTTAGGAACTTACTCTTGAAAAACAAAACTTTCCTTGGTCACTTATTCCTTTTGCAAGTCTTAGGACTCATTCACTGATCTCCAGAAATTTTAGTTCCTAACCATACTGATTCCCTGCACTTAACCACACTGAGAGTTTGCATGTTTGGGCAGATGCATCTTGGTCAAGGAGAAAATCAAAAACAAACTGGACAGTCTTTGGAGAGTTTTACCCTGGGTCCTATCTCATCCAGATTTGCCACTATTCAATGTAAATATACTCTTTGGGAAGAAACAATTTGGCTTTTTGGTTTAGGTTTTTTTTTTTTTAACCTGGTGACATTACCCAGAAGGAGTTAAGTAACAAAGCAAAGATGAAAACTTTAAATGCTCCAAGACTATAGCAAATTTAACCTATGAATTTTTTTTCTTTGCCTGATTTAACTTTTAAATTTGTTGAATTCCCTACTTATTTTTTTATTCACACAGTATTGTTAAGGCAGTTATAAATATTATATATATATTAAGTACCTCAGAGAGCCCTTGATGTGTTCTAAGGTTTGAATATATACTAGTTTTATTAGGTGTTACTGTTTCCTTTCACTGCTGTACCACAAACGTAGTGTCTTAAGACAATTCAATTTATTATTTTACAGTTTGGGAGATTAGAAGTCCAAAATGAAACTTAGGGCCTAAGATCAAGGTTTGTTAGGACTTGTTTTTGCTGGTAGATTTTAAGGAAGAATCTGTTCCTTGCCTTTTCTGTCTTCTGGAGACTGTCTTCATTCCTTGGTTTGGGAGCCTGAATCACATTGTCTTTTCTCCGCTGCTGCTTCTCTCATATTGCCTTGTCTCTCCTTTGACCTTGGTCTTATAAGGACCTTGGGATTACATTTGAGGCCTATTGTCTCGTGTTTTTAATTTTTTAAGGAACCTCCATACTCTTTTCCATGGTGGCTGTACCAATTTACATTCCTACGCACAGGGCACAAGGTTCTCTTTTTACTACATCTTCACCAATACTTGTTATCTCTTGTCTTTTTGATTATGGCTATGCTAACGGGTTTGAAATGATATCTCATTGTGGTTTTCATTTTCATTTCCCTGAGGAGGGGTGATGTTGAGCACTTTTTCACTTATCTGTTGGCCATTTGAATATCTTCTTTGGAAAATTGTCTCTTCTGTTCTTCTGCCCATTTTTGATAGGATTATTTGGGCTTTCTTTTTTCTCTTGAGTTATATTGAGTTCTTTATATGTATATTCTGGATATTAACCCATACCAGACATGTGTTTTGAAATATTTTCTCCTATTCTGTAGGCTGCCTTTTCATTTTCTTGATTTTTTTTTTTCCTGTACAGAAGATTTTCAGTTTGATGGAGTCTCACTTGTTTCTTTTTGTTTTTGTTGCTTATGCTTTTGGTGTCATATTCATGAAGTCATTGCTAAAACCAATGTCAAGGAGCTTTTATCCTGTTTTCTTCTAGGAGTTTTTTAGATTCAGGCCTAACAATTAAGTCATGAATCCTCTTGAGTTAATTTTTGTGAGTGTGAGATAGAGGCCCAGTTTTGTTCTTTTGCATATGAATATTCATTTTTCCCAGCACATATATTGAAGAGACTATCACTTCCCCATTGAATAGTCTTGACTTTCTTGTCAAATATTAGCTGACTGTATATGCATGGGTTTGTTTCTTCAGTTTGTTCTATTGGTGTGTTTTTGTTTTTTTAAATAGCAGTACCATACTGTTTTGTTTAGTGAAATTTCTGGGAAGCGTCCTGCAGTACTGGGGGAACTCCTTTTTCTACTGGACACTCCTTTTTCTACTGGAGAAAGCAGAGTGGCTCTGTTGGTGCAGTGTAATGCTGGCCTGGGTTGAGTGGGTGGTGATGCAGAGTGTAGCCGCTCCTCTTATCTGTCTTTTGTGACCCATCTCAGTCTCTGTGGTCCATGGGGGTGCTTCATTCATATCCTTGGATCTGGGATTTTCATGATGGTGTCATGTCTATGGATAGTTGCTAGTTGGTCTTTTGGTGATGGGCACTGAAGTTGGGACTGATTTATGTCACCATCTTGATGACGTTACTTCAAATGGGCTCTTTGATATAGTGCATTTGAAATGAAGACTTCTGTATTCCAGAGATGAGTAGAAGTTTGATCTAGAGCTAAATATCAGAGCCCCAAAACAGAAAGTAGACTATACCTTATCAACCCATGTGTAGCAGGCTGATTGGTAGCCCCCCCAGTAGATATGTTCATGTCCTAATCCTCAGAATTTGTGAATGTTTTTATTTAACAAAAGGATCTCTGCCGAAGTAACTGAGTTAAAGATTTTGAGATGAGGAGATTGTCCAGGTGGGTCCTAAAGCCAACCATGAGCATCTTTATAAGAGAGACACTGGAGAAGGGATATAGAGGAGAAGGTGATGTGAAGATGGATCAGAGAGAAATATAATGGTTGCAAGCCAAGGATGCCAACAATCTCCATAAGTTACAAGTGCCAGGAAATGGATTCTCCCCTAGAGCCTCCAGAGGAAGTACAGTGCTGCTGACTCTGTGATTATACACTTTTGGCCTCCAGAATGAAGAGGGAATAAATTCCTATTATTTTAGACTACGTAGTGTGCAGTAATTTGTTATAGCCGAGGGAAACTGCTACACCAGGCTATTTTCATGTATTGCTCCATGGACTTCAATACTGAATTACCTCTCTCTGTCCTACATTGGGTCCATAATGCTGATAATCTCCACAGTCCCTCTTTCATTCTGTGCAACAAGAACTTTTTAGCTACCCCCATTCGCTTATTCATATATGATCTCTTCCTCCACTTGATATTTTTGGATGTCATTCAGTTTGCCTTTCAGAGTTTGCCTTTTTAAGACTTAACTACTTCTCTTCCTTTCATATCTGAATTCACTCTCTTCTGTCACCTTCCAGAGGTCATTTGATCAACTAAAGGAACAAATCATGGCATTAGTCCAACTAGGTAATTACAGAACATGCCTTTCTCGACACTGAATAATCTATATATGTTAAGTACAATGACCATGCGGAGTATACTCTCAATTAATTATAGTTACCAGCTTTGTCCCTTACTAGTTCCTGTTTCTGACTGATTCTGAAACATGCATAGTTGGAGAGGATTCTAAGCAGCCCAGGTAAGATTAAAAGAGCAGAGTTGATATATGAACTTTTGTCACCTACAGAGGAGACAGAATTGATAGGGTTTTGGGGGTTTTTTTTGGTAGGTAAGCTACATTTATTGGTTTAGAAATATGTCCAAAATATATTTAAAAATATAGATACAAAACTATAATGACATCAAGAATTTATAGTTTGAATTCAGCCAAGTTAACTGCCTGCTGAAAACAATTGAAATTAATTATATTAATACTATTAATACCCTTAATATTATTTGGAGGAAAGTAACAGAATCCACACTCTCTACAAGGTCTCATTCATAAAGATACAAGCCAAAATTACTTTACATAAGAAATAGGTAACCTATTTATTATTAAGAAAATAATTAGCAGAGACCACCTCAGGATGAATTAGATGCTAGGTTTAGCAGATAAAAAATTTAAAGTAGCTACTATAGTTGGACTCAAAGATATTAAGAAAAATTGGTAGTAACAAGTGAGAAACTAGGAGATCTCAATAGAAAAACTGAAAAAATACATTTGAGATTTAAAGTGTGGGCTGATTATAACAACAGGGTGGAGAACAAGAAGATTCAATGAACATGAAGATAAATCAATAGAAATCAGCCAATTTGAGGACAAAGAGAAAAATATACTTAAAAAATGAGCTGCAGGAACTTGTAGGACAATCACAATGTATAAATTATAGTTGAGTCACAGAAGCAGAGGGAAGAGAATAATAGAGGCAAAATATTTTAATAAATAATAGCCAGAATCTTCCAGCTTTGTGAAAGGGATAATTATTTGGATTCAAGAAGCTAAAAAAAGCACACACAAGGTAAATGCAAAACAGAACAAAACAAAACAGACACTTGTTCCTATCTGTCTTTTGATTACAGCCATATGAGAGGTTGTATAATGATATCTCATTGTGGTTTTGAATTGCAGTTTTTGAATCACTATTGCTATTGAGTGGCTTTCATGTGCGTATGGCCAACTGTATATCTTCTTTGAAGAAACATCTATTCAGATTCTTCACCTTTTTAAAAATTGAGCTCTGTGTTTCTTTACTATTGATTGGTAAGCATTTATGTATTCTTGATACAGGTCTCTTTTCACATTATGACTGGCAAGTATTTTCTCCTCTTCTGTGGATTTTCTTTTTTATTTTTGATGATATCCCTGGGAGCACAAGAGTTTTAAATCTGCTGAAGCTGTTCATCTATATTTTATTTTTTTGTTTATACTCCTGGTGTTGTGTAAGAAGGCTTGGCTTAGCTCAAGGTCACCCAGATTTACTCCTGTTTTCTTCTAAGAGCTTTGCATTTTTAGCTCTTACATTTAGGTCTGTGGTTTATATTGAGTTACTTTGTGTGTATTGTGTAAAGAAGGAATCCAGCTTTATTCTCTTTGATAAATGGACATCCGGTTGTCCCAGCACCATTTGTTGTATAGACTGTTCTTTCTCCATCAAATTCTCTTGGCCCCCTTGTCGAAAATTCACTGATCATTGAGGTAAGGGTTTATTTCTGGAATCTTAATTCTATTCCATTGATTTATATGTCTTTTCTTATGCCAGTAGCATGTTGTTCTGATTAATCTAGCTTTGTAATAAGTTTTGAAATCAGGAAATGCGAGTTCTCCAACTTTGTTCTTCTTTCTTGAGATTGTTTTGCCAATTCTGTGTACCTTGCATTTCCATATGAATTTCAGGGCCCACTTGTCAATTTCTGTAAAATCCCACCTGGGATTTTGACAGGGATTGTGTTGAATCTGTAGATCAATTGAGGAGTATTGTCATCTTTCCAATATGGAGAGGAATACTACTTTCCATTTTACTCAACATTTCTTTCTGACACTTGAAGCGTTAAATGTTTCATTGTTCACAGTGTTTACCATTTTTAATAAGAATTTAGCAGTGACAATGAATTCTGGAGCACTGAAAAGAAATTTAAAAGTTTTTAAATTAAAAAAAAAAAAAAGAATTTAGCAGAGACCCCTAGTCTTAGCAGTCATGTGAAGAAGAGGCCAAAGAAGTTCCTTCATTTATCATGCATAGTGAAAGATATTATTTTTAGTGCCTTTTTTTTTTAAGATTTTATTTATTTATTTGAGAGAGAGAGCATTAGAGAAAAGAGGTCAGCAGGAGAAGCAGACACCCCGCTGTGTAGGGAGCCCGATGTGGGACTCAATCCCCCGACTCCAGGATCATGACCTGAACCAAAGGCAGTTGCTTAACCAACTGAGCCACCCAGGCACCCCTTTTTAGTGCCTTTTAAGTCAATTGTACCTTCATGTTTTTGACTAACTCACTCTTATCACCTTGAGTACCAATCAGCAGCCATGAACGTAGATGATATAGGTGCTCGAAAGTCTTGTTTTCCAGCCCAGCTGGAAAGGGAATGGAGACTCCTCTAGCTGTTTTTCAGACACGTTTGAAGTTTTTTTGTTTTGTTTTGTTTTTCTTGGAGTTTCCAGTGGAGATGCCACGCTGGCAGCAAATGAAGTATCTTGTAATATGAAGCCTTATAAATAGATGTTGGATCACTGCCATCATTATCAAAAGTGCTGGTACAGAAATGTGCAAAGGGAAGATTTTCAAATTAAGGTTGGCCTGTACATACAAATGTTAGCTTGTAAAGCTCAAGAAATACTAAATTGTAGTCTATTAGTCTCCTACATTTTATTGCCTTTTTGGAATAATCATGCACTTCAGAACATCCTTTAATCTGAGCTGGCTTGTGGTTGTATAAGAATGCAGCTTCTTTCTTCTTTATGCTTTATATTCTCAGATGAGGAAAATTTACTGCATTTTATAAATAAATCAGAACTGAAAAGCACATTTTCTTCCCACCTTTTTATCTTCACGGAGGCCCTGCTTTAAGGCATTTGAATGATGCAGTTATACTCCGCCCCACAACTAGTTCCACTAGAAGAAACAATCTTCAAAGTCTTTTTTTCTTCTTCTTCTTCTTAGAGGATGTACTCCAGAATCATGGTACAAGGAATACTGTTTGTAGTGAGAAGCAGACCTTTCTCTTTTTCAGATGCTGAACGTCTTCACTTCTACTTCATTACTTTGATAGAAATTAAGATGGATCCCCCCTTACAATGAGTATCATCCCTTTATTTGAATTAACACAGATATTTTATTTATGCTAAGAGAGAAGCTTCCTAAATATCAGTGGCACTCAATGTGTTTGTCATGTTGAACTGGACCGAACAGTGATTTACACTGAGTGGGGCCTTTTTTGATATTTAGCTTTACCATTAGCAGGTGTGGTGGGACTGGAACCCAGCTGGGAGATTTCCTCAGTTCCCCATGCTTGCTATTTAATTTGCAACAATGTTTTCTATTTGTAAATCATGATAGAAATTGTCAGCTAAATGCAATGTGCGTTAAACTACACAAGGTTTTAACAATATCTTAAATATGGTCATAATACATACCTGATTTTAGGTAAAGTTTATGACTTTGATTTATGTGGCTATAAGTTAGTTATAAAGTCAATGACTGAATTTGGTAGGTAGGAATGAAATGACAGAGAAAAAATATTTTCCCTGCTAAATTGAAAGTGTTTATGTTAACTATATGGCTCACATGAATATTAGGGCAAGAAATGTAAAACAACTGACTTTTAGCATTCATAGAACAGAATGGATATCTCAGCCACTGGGTCATATATTTTATAAAATGTGTTAGCAAAATTTTCTTTTGCCTAAGTAATGGTACATAATTTTTAATTATATGATAAATACATTTTTAAAGTTTTCAGATAGTGTCCAGTGTACTTTTCTTTTCTGTTTATGGACAGACTGACCAAGCAAAGTAAACTTTTGAAAACTTGTATTCCTGAAAGGAAATAGTCCTTTCAAGTGCTTTCAGGAGGCCTTCAAAAATGAAAGAGAAGCTGAAGATGAAGAGGTCACTGTGGTCCCTGGGTAGCATGGCAGGACGCCTAGCCCTAATCCCCTACAAGGGGACGTTATTCACCAACCACAGTAGCCCTTTCCTCGGAGCCTGATTTCAGAATCCTTTTCACAGAGAGTTCTCGACAGCCCCATTCAGTCATCTGGGTCTGTCGCACCAGAGAACATGTCCATTACACATTTGTAACAAAATGTTTACAGCAAATATCCATCGAATTTGCCAACCTAGGTCTAGGACATAGTACCCAGTATACCATATATGACTTTATGTTGTTCTCATTTGTTTTATTATTCAAATATTCAAATATTTATTTCTTAATAAATTTTTGAATATTTAAATAAAACATTCAGTGTTTGTATCTGGGAAACCCTAGTCAAGCCTTCCTGCTCCTTGGGCAGAGCGATGGAAGAATGAGAATGCACCAGACCAAATTCACATTCCCTGTTGCCATTAGAGCGCTCGGTCCTTCGTGTGGTGATGTCCCTTGAATCGGTCTTCGGCGTAACGTCCAGTTACTAATCACCGTTGTCTACTAGCTAATATTAACATCATATGACAAAGAAACAAAACACTAAGGCCTTAGAATTTGGCAACCAGTTAACATTAAAGACATCTTATGTTAACAACATGGAAGAAAAATGAGCAGCAAGGTATTCAAGTTCCCGTTGAATAGGCAACTGAAGTAAACCACTTAAAAAAAAGCTTTTAAAAGAAGTTCCAGAAGCCTGCACCACATTGCTGTAAAAGGCAGCAACAGGAGCTACATCTGGTGTTGTACCACCTAGAATGTCTTCGCTGTCATGGAGGGCCCCCCACACCTTGGGGGGGAGTGTGAAACCCTGAGCTCATTAAAATGGTGGCTCCACCGGTGAAACAGACATGTAGAATGGGGTTTCCTCAGAAGAGCTGCTTTGTTTAGCACCAGGATGTATTGGTTGGGTCATCTTCAAGTAGAAGGATCTGTGGTGGGTACGAAGAGGTTGACACAAATGGCGTATCATGAAGAATAAAGGGAAGGTGGATTTGGAGTATGTTCATACTGTGGAGTACACAGAGAGCTGCTTCCTTCCACATCCAGCCCAAACGGGGGGATCTCTAAGTGCACATTGCCCCATTTCTTTACCAAGAGCCAGGAGAAACCTGTTGAAGAGGAAACTAGGGGACGCTTGTTCTTATTTTTGCATTCAAGCTTTGAGAAAGTTTTCAGTGTTTTTGGAGAAAGTTTGGTATTATGGTATTTTATATCACATATGTGTTCCTATTAGAAAGCCTAGAAACTATTAAGTGTCTTAGAGGGGTTCTTAAACTCAAATCTGAGTAATTCCAAAAAACTCAAATCACTTTTTGCCTACCTCTTTTTTTTTTTTTTTTTTTTTTGCCTACCTCTTAAAAGACAGTAGCATCATTATTTAGGAAATGTCCCCCTCCCTGCCACCACCAACTCCCCATCATGATGTTTCTCTAAAATTTGATTTGTGTGCATTAAATCACCCCATCTCCCAGCATTCTTTGGTATGATAGTTCATCAGATAATGTTTTCTATGTGTGTAAACTTTTGTATTTAGGGAAGGCAAGCCAAGTTAATCTTACATATGATGTGTCAGTCTGTTCGCGGTGCTGTAAGAAAATACCACTAACTGAGTAGTTTATAAGCAACAGAACTTTATTTCTCATAATTCTGGAGGTGCGAAGTCCAGGATCAAGGCATCAGCATGGTAGTGTTCTGATGAAGATCTTCTTCTTGGTTCATAGCCGGTGACTTCTCACTGTGTCCTCACTCAGTGGGAGGGGCATGCGATCTCTCTGGCGCCTCTTCTATTTTTTTAATTTTTTTATTTTTTTAAGACTTTATTTATTTATTTGACAGAGATCACAAGTAGGCAGAGAGGCAGGCAGAGAGAGAGAGGGAGAAGCAGGCTCCCTGCTGAGCAGAGAGCCCAATGTGGGGCTCGATCCCAGGACCCTGAGATCATGACCTGAGCCGAAGGCAGAGGCTTTAACCCACTGAGCCACCCAGGCGCCCCAAGTTAAGCTTTTAATGTAGCAAGGAAAACTATATTCATATGTGAAAAATAAACCTGAGCCACCAGTCTAGGGCACCTGGGTGGCTTAGTGGGTTAAAGCCTCTGCCTTCAGCTCAGGTCATGATCCCGGGGTCCTGGGATCAAGCCCCACATCGGGCTCTCTGCTCAGCTTCTCCCTCTCTCTCTCTCTCTGCCTGCCTCTCTGCCTACTTATGAACTCTGTCTATCAAATAAATAAATAAAATCATAATAAAAAAGAAGAGTGCTAGTCTCACTTCAGGGGGTCACATTCAGACCATAGAGGATGGCGTCTGGAAAATCAGGAAAGCAGCAGAGCCTAGTAGCCAACAGCATGAGCTCTAGGATCAGACTGCTGGGAGTAGGCCTGGTTAGATCTACTACTAAATATATTGCCTTGGAACTACTCTCTAAGCTCCAGTTTCTTGCTCTGTAAAACTAGGGGCATAATAATACCCTTCTATAAGTTTGCTATGAGAGTAAAGGAGAGAAGATATATAAAAATATTTTGCACACTGCCCAGCATGTAGGCAGAGCTCAGTGTCAGCCATGGTTAACTTTCATGCATTTATAACCTAAAGCCTGCATTTTTTCCTTCTATCAATATGTAAAGATTTCTCTGTTCTGTTGACCCCTTTTGACCATATAACTTGAGTTCAAGATGTATAAAGAAATGAGACGGGTATCAGTAGGCACGTTTACTAGAAGGCTGTGGAACCGTCTCAGGCCGTCAGTCTGCTCTGTTGCCTCTGTCACCCTGCAGGTCAGCTGCTGGTAGACATATATATTAGACATATTTCTAGTGATATGCGGTTCTGTTTTCTTTTGTTTTAATTGAGATAATTTGCACGCTATAAAATTCATCCTTTTTTAAAAATACACATTTCAGCAGATTTTAGTATATTCACAAAGATGTGCAGCCATCCCCACTATCTAATTCCAGAACACTTTTCATCACCGGAAAGGGCACTCTATATGCATTAGCAATCACTTCCCATCCCCCCTGACGCCCCCCACCCCGGCCCCTGTCTACCCCTGATCTACTTCCCATCTCTAAGCATTTATCCATTCTCGGCATTTCACATAAATGGAATCATACCGTATGTTGCCTCTTATATCTGGCTTCTTTCGCTTAGCGTGGTGTGTTTGAGGCTCCCCATGCTGGAGCGCGTGTCACAACTTCAGTGTTTTTGAAGGCTGAATAATACTCCATTGTACAACTGTACTCTATTGTCTTATTTATCCATTCATCAGCTGATGGAGATAAATGGGTTTAAGTGGTTTTATTTTTAGGGAAACCGTTGAAAGTAGTTTGAAAGAAGTCTTTGAAAGTAGTCATCAGAACACTCTGCCTCTTTTTCTGCAGGCAAAGTATTTTATGGTCAGCTTTTTAAAGGGAAGTTTTATGTAATTTGGATCAAAAAATTGAAATCTGAATGTTATTTTAGAGAGGGTTCAATCTTGCTCTTTCATTCAAGCCCCGTCCTTTTATTTTACATTTCAACTGTGAAGCTTCTCTGGACTTTTCCAGGGAAAAAGAGGAACAGCTGACACGGGTGACTGAAGTTCAGAGGCTGCAGGCCCAGCAGGCAGACGCCGCTCTGGAAGAGTTTAAGCGGCAGGTGGAACTGAACTCAGAGAAAGTCTACGCTGAAATGAAAGAGCAGGTGAGGAGGCCGCTGGGTCATCTGTCTGCTAAGTCACTCCCGGTGGGAACGTACATTCTAATCTTTATGTGACAGAAATATATTTACTCTTTACAAAAGTTGCATCAGAATTAGCCATACAATTGGGTCAGAGATTCAGAATGAAAAAGGGAAATTAGCCCAGGCAGAGGAGGCTGCCCATCTTCCCTGGAGCTAGCAGTAGGCCCTGGCAGCCGAGCGGGAGGGCCCTGGTGGGGAGGGCTCAGCCGGCACCCTGAGTGTCCTGCTCCCCACAGAGTGTGCCAAGGGAGGAGGCCACGGTCAGCACTGCTGACAGACCTGCTCTGGGCTCCCCTGGGCCACCAAGCGGGCGCTGATCAGCAACTCCTCGGCAGTGGTGTGTGTAGAGGGAGGAGGGTAGACACCCAGCGGGCGAGGGGCAGACAAGGAGATGGGTCCTCCCGCGTCCTCCAGGATTCCTTGATTCACCTTCAAGCAACGCCAGCATCGTCATTTTAAAGTCCTAGCTACAAATGTAGTAATGGCAAGAGTGGGTCTTGCTTTGGGAGTGTGGATCAGCCTATCAGTAAATTTCCATGAGCCGTTTCTGTGGAGCAAGGGCTCAGGTTACCCATGCCTGTGCTTGTTTATGTTCCATAAATAGTGTTTTATTGATCAGCTACAGCAACGTACTTGCAGCTGGCATTTCAGGAGGACAGAGACCGTCTCTGGCTCTAGTACAAGACAAGGGGTATGCTTTTGAGGGTTTTTTTTTTTTTTAAGATTTTATTTATTTATTTGACAGAGATCACAAGTGGGCAGAGAGGCAGGCAGAGAGAGAGAGAGAGAGGAGGAAGCAGGCTCCCTGCTGAGCAGAGAGCCCAATGCAGGGCTCGATCCCAGGACTTTGGGATCATGACCTGAGCCGAAGGCAGAGCTTTAACCCACTGAGCCACCCAGGCACGCCCCTGCCTTTGAGTTTTGAGGGAAAAATAAAAAATTTGGAAAGGAGAGAGGGAACAAATACCTAGGTGCCCATCTTGAAGACTCAACAATTGTCAACACTCTGTTTATTTAAACTAAAACATTACAGATGAAATTTAGTTTGCTTTGTCACTCATATCTAATCACATTATTCTTTCTCCACTTGGGAGAAAACCACTGTCATTAATTTAGTATGTATTATTTCAGTCTCTTTTATAGGTTTGTATGTATATATAATGTTCATGTATCTTATTTGCATATGCTCTCTCCATATGTAGATATTACATGCATATATAATTTTTGTGCATCTATTTTTTAAAAGTTAGGTGAGAACTACAGATTTATGTATGCCTTATTTGCTCTTTTATATTTATTTTTTTTTTCAACTGGCTGCTTGGAGTTTATTTTCCACTTAGTACAGGGCTGGCTGCTCTTTAATTTTATATATCCATGCTCTATCCAGGTTGATTTAGTGTGGTCCTTCTCACACTGAACATATTTTATCCTATGAATATACCACATTTCATTTATCAGCTTCTCTATTCAAGGGTGTTCAGTTTATTTTCGAGTTTTCTTGATTCTAAAAAATGTTACAGTCTTGTCTGCGATCTCATTTTCAGCCAAAGTTCTCTTCCTTGGGAGCCCCAAGCACGCACCAGGTGGTAGTAACATCCGCGTGGAAGGTTTTATGGTGGAGTCCTGTACTGTTTCTAGTTTGGAGCTGTGCTTTCTTGATTCAGATTTCCACTCCTATTAAGTTGTTTACATCTGGATTTTGGGAGGGGGGTTCTGAGATCCCATTCTTCAGTTTTCCCACCCACTGCCTAGGGCAAAAGCTGGATTCCTGTAGGGTGTTTGTGCCAGGAGGTGGAGACCAGCCCCTGGGGCATGGGTGTGCATCTTTCAGCTCCCTGCTAGCATCAGGGCCCAGGCCCTAGTATGTATATTTGGTCCAAATAATGCAGCCTGGGAGAGTCTCTGATCCCCTTAATAGTTAAGGAATACAGAAAATATCGAAGGAAGGGAAAAAGTTTAAAGATAGATTCAAGAGGGCTAAAAATGAGGCATTTGAAAATGCTAAGACAGTACAACTTCTGAGAGAAACTGAGACCATGACAGCTACCTTTGGCTCAATGAATGCACCACGTGGGGCTGATGACGTAGGATTAGCAGGTCACAGCATTCCTGGGTAAGGAAGGAGAATAAAACAAACAACAGGGAACTTGCAAGAACATTCTGTAGAACAAGAAAAAGACATTTATTTGTATTCAGCAATCACAAAATAAAAGCATACTTCTGAAAATAATCTAGGGTAGAATTTAGGGAGGAAAAAAGGCAGAAAAGTAGTACCTTCATAAGAAGACATGACCTACATGAAAGAGGTCACACATCTTTTTTTTTTTAAAGATTTTATTTATTTATTTGATAGACAGAGATCACAAGTAGGCAGAGAGGCAGGCAGAGAGAGAGGAGGAAGCAGGCTCCTGCTGAGCAGAGAGCCCGATTGGGGGCTCGATCCCAGGACCCTGGGATCATGACCCGAGCTGAAGGCAGCGGCTTTAACCCACTGAGCCACCCAGGTGCCCCAGAGGTCACACATCTTAAGTAAAATTAATGCAATGAAACCTGGATACATTCTGGAAAAAAATTGAACCTCAAAAATAAAAATGAAAATCCCACAAGTTTCTAGGCGGGATGAAACTGGCAAAGGAATTAGAAAAATAATGGAGTAGTATTTCAGAGTTTTGAAGGAGGAAGGTTGTGACCCAATTTTATGCAAAACCAAAGAGTTTTTCACTTGCAAAATCAATAGGAAAACATATTCTTAGTAAGAGCTCATATGATGTATACTGCTTGTTTCTTTTCTGGAGAAAAATTGTATGAACTCATAAACCAATCCAGAAATGAAGCAAAAGATTTCCCACACGTCTTTAAACCAGCGTATTTAAGGATGAATAGGTAACAATGGAATCCAACAGCGTAGAAACAAATTGTTATAAATCTAATTATAAGAAAGAATGCTAATGTTTATTGATTTTTAGAAAAGAAAGTAAAGTAGAAAGTATAAATTTAATAACAATTTAAATCTAAATCTCTTGAGTACATTAACAAAGATCAGGATGGAGTAGTGGTTGGGGAGTGGGTGAGAGGAGCAGTGTACTAAAACTCTTGGCCATGGAATGTAGAAACATAGGCATTAATAAAATTAAAAGGGGTTACATTCTCATAAAAATCTTGAGAAGATAAGGCAAAACTTGAGATACTGCCAAAGGAAGGGAAGAAGAAACAGAACAAAATGTCCAAACTAAGACAGCATATCAGTATAATAATAAATATTAATAGGTTAATTCTTTTAGTAAAAAACATACTGATTAGTTGACTAAAATCCATGCATATGTTATTTATAAAAGACATGACTAGTTTACAGAAAAATTATATTAGAAAATGATGAAAATATATCACTTGTATTCCAAAAAAAAAAGACTGTAGTACCGTCATATAAATCACCATCAGTACAAGTTAATAAACTGGACAAATGGGTTAATTTTTCATGCTAAAGGAAAGAATACTTAAATATGAAAAAACTATTAGGAATACTTGGAGAAATTTACCTAAATAGTCATGGAGTGCTTTGATAATTTTTTCTCCATCTTTGACAGATCAGAGGGCAAAAAGACAAATAGGAGGTCTAAATAATGGTTTGTAAAACATTTATATTTCTACTTTCTACCCTTCAAATATGACACATTAAATTCCTACTCCATTGGAACAGTTGTAAATAAAACTCAGTAGACCATAAAGAAATACTCAATATGTTTCTAGAACTTGACATAACAAAGAGTACATATTTTTCACCACAATGCAATAAAACCAGATATTAAGTTTCAATTAAAATTGCTATATTCCACTTCACCAAAATTAAAAACTTTTGCTCTTTGAAAGACACCATTAAAAAAACAACAAAAGGAAGTAAAACAAGCTGGAGAATGGGAGAAGAGATTCACAGATATTTCCGAGAACTTGTATCTAAAATATAAAAGAAATCTTACAACTCAATAATAAGAAGGCAAGCAACCTAATTAAAAATAGGCAAAATTTTGGACATCGTATAGAGAAAAGATTTTGAATGACTAATAAGCACATGAAAGATGTTCAGTATCAATCATCAGGGAAATTAAGATCAAAGAAATGCCACTATATATGCTTGCTAGGATGGTTAAAATTATAAAGATTGGTTGATAATGCTGAGTGTTGGTGAAGATGTGATCAAATGGAGCCATATGTACTGCTCAAGGAAAAAGCGCCAATTTCTTAACAAGTGAAACATTCAGTGACCATCTGTCAGTCATTCCATCCTATGTGCTTAAGCAAGAGACATGAAGATAAATCCAGACAAAGACTTGTACCCAAATGTTGACAGCAGTTTTATTCACAATAGCCCCAAACTTGAACAACCCAAATGTTGCTCAAAAGTTGAAAGAACAGTCTAAGCGTCCAACTCATGATTTCAGCTCAGGACATGGTCTCAGCGCTGTGGAATTGAGCCCCAAGTTGGGCTCCGTGTTGAATGGGAGCCTGCTTAAAATTCTCTCTCTTCCTCTGCCCCCTCGCCTGCTCATGTGCGCACGTTCTCTCTCTCTCTCTCTCTAAAGTAAATAAATAAAATCTTTTTTTAAAAAGTTGAAAGAACAATCAAAATGCAGTGTATGCACTGAATACTTCTCAGCAGTATAAAGGAATGAAATACTGATACCCAGAACAACTTGGGTGAGTCTCAAAATCCTGATGAATTTTGTATTAATTACTCTCTGAGTAAGGTTAGAATTGCCTAGATAATCTTGAGTTTTTTGTTTAAGCAGATTATCAACCGAGTTTATTTCAGAGTGTAAGTCCTGTCTCATCTTCTGTGGGTGGGTTCCAGTTTCAATTAAGTTCCAAAGCCTTTGCTATGCTGCATTGGGTCTGTTTGGACTGTGTCAGTCCGGAGTGAGTCTGAGATGTGGGTGGTATTTAAATCACTCCACCCGGTAATCACTCCATAGAGGCACTCGTGGGACATTCCTCAGGAGAGACCATATGCTTGGATGCAAAACAATTCTTAATAAATTTTAGAAGGAATAAAGTCATGCAAAATGTGTTCTTTGACCCCAATGAAAATAAATTAGAAATAAACAATAAGAAATCTGGGAAGTCCCCACATATTTGGAAATTAAATAACATGCTTATAAATAACTCATGGGTCAAAAAAGATATTACAAGGAAAATTAGGAAATATTTTGAACTGAATTAAAACAACATGACATATCAAAATTTATGGAATGCAGCTAAAGCAGTACTTAGGGAAAAGTTTATAGCTTTAAGCATCTATATCCCAAAAGAAAGTTCTCAAATCAGTAATGTAAACTTCATCTTAAGAAACCAGAAAAAGAAAAGCAAGCCTCAGCCCAAACAAGGAGAAAGAAAATACTAAATATTTTTGTATTTTTGCAGAAATACAAAAAAAAAAAAAAATAGAGAAAATTCATGGAGCCAAAAGCTGGTTCTTTGAAAAGATCAACAAAATTGCCAAATTTTTAACAGGACTGATGGGGGAAAAAAAGTGAGAAGAAAGAAATTAACAAGGTAGGGAATAAAAGAGAAGGGGACCCCATTACTGATTTATAGAAAATAAAAGAAAAATAAGGTATTTTATAAACTTATGCCAACAAATTACAAAACTCGGGTGAAATGGACAAAATAATAGAAAGATGCAAATTACTAAAACTGTCTCAAGAAGAGATAGAAATATGAACCGTCATGTAATAAAGATATTTAATTGACAATAAAAAAAAGTTTTCACAAATAAAAGCCAGATGGCTTCACTGGTGGTTTCTATCAAATAGTAAAGAAAATATAATTTTAATTTTTAAAAATTCTTCCAGAAAATCGAGGAGGAAGGAACACTTTCTAGTTCATTCTGTAAGGCCAGTAGTACTCTGTTATCAAAGCCAAAGACACTGCAAGAAAACTACAAAGTACTACCTGTCATGAATCCTTAGTGATATTTTAGGAAATGGAGTTTAGAAACATATAAAAATGATTACACATCACAACCAAGTGGGATTCATTCCAGGAATCCCAGGTGGTATAAACATTTGAAAATCAATTAATGTCATGTAACATTTAAAATTTTTTTTATTTTTTATTAATATATAATGTATTATTAGCCCCAGGGGTACAGGTCTGTGAATCACCAGGTTTACACACTCACAGCACTCCCATAGCACATACCTTCCCCAATGTCCATAACCCAACCACCTTCTCCCTACCCCCCTCCCCTGGTAACCCTCAGTTTGTTTTGTGAGATTAAGAGTCTCTTATGGTTAGTCTCCCTCCCAATCCCACCTTATATTTTTTCCTTCCCTACCCCCCAAACCCCTCACTTTGCCTCTCAACTTCTTCATATCAGGGAGATCATATGATAATTGTCTTTCACTGATTGACTCATTTTGCTCAGCATAATATCCTCTAGTTCCATCCACTTCATCACAAATGGCAAGATTTCATTTCTTTTGATGGCTGCATAGTATTCCATTGTATATATACACCACATCTTCTTTATCCATTCATCTGTTGATGGACATCTAGGTTCTTTCCATAGTTTGGCTATTGTGGACATTGCTGCTTTAAACATTCAGGTGCACATGCCCCTTTGGATCACTACATTTGTATCTTTAGGGTAAATACCCAGTAGTGTGATTGCTGGGTCACAGGGTAGCTCTATTTTCAACTTTTTGAGGAATGCCCATACTGTTTTCCAGAGTGGCTTCACCAGCTTGCATTCCCACCAACAGTGTAGGAAGGTTCCCCTTTCTCCTCATCCTCGCCAGCATCTGTCGTTTCCTGACTTGTTAATTTTAGGCATTCTGACTGGTGTGAGGTGGTATCTCATTGTGGTTTTGATTTGTATTTCCCTGATGCCGAGTGATATGGAGCACTTTTTCATGTGTCTGTTGGGCCATCTGGATGTCGTCTTTGCAAAAATGTCTGTTCATGTCCTCTGCCCATTTCTTGATTGGATTATTTGTTCTTTGGGTGTTGAGTTTGCTAAGCTCTTTATAGATTTTGGATACTAGCCCTTTATCTGATATGTCGTTTGCAAATATCTTCTCCCATTCTGTCAGTTGTCTTTTGGTTTTGTTGACTGTTTCCTTTGCTGTGCAAAAGCTTTTGATCTTGATGAAGTCCCAATAGTTCATTTTTGCCCTTGCTTCCCTAGCCTTTGGCGATGTTTCTAGGAAGAAGTTGGTGCAGCTGAAGTCGAAGAGGTTGCTGCCTGTATGCTCCTCAAGGATTTTGATAGATTTCTTTCTCACATGGAGGTCTTTCATCTATTTTGAGTCTACTTTTGTGTGTGGTGTAACGAAATGGTCCAGTTTCATTTTTCTGCATGTGGCTGTCCAATTTTCCCAATACCATTTGTTGAAGAGACTGTCTTTTTTCCATTGGACATTCTTTCCTGCTTTGTCAAAGATTAGTCGATCATAGAGTTGAGGGTCTATTTCTGGGCTCTCTATTCTGTTCCATTGATCTATGTGTCTGTTTTTGTGCCAGTACCATACTGTCTTGATGATGACAGCTTTGTAATAGAGCTTGAAGTCTGGAATTGTGATGCCACCAATTTTGGCTTTCTTTTTCAATATTCCTCTCTCTATTCGAGGTCTTTTCTGGTTCCATATAAATCTTAGGATTATTTGTTCCATTTCTTTGGAAAAATGGATGGGATTTTGATAGGGGTTGCATTAAATGTGTAGATTGCTTTAGGTAGCAGAGACATTTTCACAATATTTATTCTTCTAATCCATGAGAACATTTTTCCATTTCTTTGTGTCTTCCTCAGTTTCTTTCACGAGTACTTTATAGTTTTCTGAGTACAGATTCTTTGCTTATTTGGTTAGGTTTATTCTGAGGTATCTTACTGTTTGGGGTGCAATCATAAATGGGATTGACTCCTTAATTTCTCTTTCTTCTCTCTTATTGTTGGTGTATAGAAATGCAACTGATTTCTGTGCATTGATTTTATATTCTGACACTTTACTGAACCTGTATAAGTTCTAGCAGATTTGGAGTGGAATCTTTTGGGTTTTCCACATATAGTATCATATCATCTGCAAAGAGTGATAGTTTGACCACTTTTTTGCTGATCTGGATGCCATTAGTTCTTTTTGTTGTCTGATTGCTGAGGCTAGGACTTCTATGGACTATGTTGAATAGCAGTGGTGATAATGGACATCCTTGCTGTGTTCCTGACCTTAGTGGAAAAGCTCTCAGTTTTTCTCCATTGAGGATGATATTCACTGTGGGTTTTTCATAGATGGCTTTGATGATATTGAGATATGTGCCCTCTATCCCTACACTTTGAAGAGTTTTGATCAAGAAAGGATACTTTGTCAAATGCTTTTTCAGCATCTCTTGAGAGTATCCTATGGTTCTTGTTCTTTCTTTTATTAATGTATTACATTGATTGATTTGAGGATGTTGAACCAACCTTGTAGCCCTGGAATAAATCCCACTTGGTCGTGGTGAATAATCCTTTTTAATGTATTGTTGGATCCTATTGGCTAGTATTTTGGTGAGAATTTTCGCATCTGTGTTCATCAAGGATATTGGTCTGTAATTCTCTTTTTTGATGGGATCTTTGTCTTGTTTGGGGATCAAGGTAATGCTGGCCTCAAAAAATGAGTTTGGAAGTTTTCCTTCCATTTCTTTTTTTGGAATAGTTTCAGGAGAATAGGAATTAATTCTTTAAATGTTTGGTAGAATTCCCTGGGAAGCCATCTGGCCCTGGGCTCTTGTTTGTTGGGAGACTTTTGATGACTGCTTCAAGCTCCTTACTGGTTATGGGCCTGTTCAGGTTTTCTATTTCTTCCTGGTTCAGTTGTGGTAGTTTATATGTCCCTAGGAATGCATCCATTTCTTCTAGATTGTCAAATTTGCTGGCATAGAGTTGCTCATAATATGTTCTTATACTTGTTTGTATTTCTTTGGTGTTGGTTGTGATCTCTCCTCTTTCATTCATGATTTTATTAATTTGGGTCCTTTCTCTTTTGTTTTTGATAAGTCTGACCAGGGGTTTATCAATCTTATTAATTCTTTCAAAGAACCAGCTCCTAGTTTCATTGATTTATTCTACTGTTTTTTGGTTTCTATTTCATTGATTTCTGCTCTGATCTTTATTATTTCTCTGCTCCTCCTGGATTTAGGCCTTCTTTGCTGTTCTTTCTCCAGCTCCTTTAGGTGTAGGGTTAGGTTGTATATTTGAGACCTTCCTTGTTTCTTGAGAAAGGCTTGTATCACTATATATTTTCCTCTCAGGACTGCCTTTGCTGTGTCCCACAGATTTTGAACAGTTGTATTTTCATTATCATTTGTTTCCATGAATTTTTTTCAATTCCTCTTTAATTTCCTGGTTGACCCATTCATTCTTTAGTAGGATGCTCTTTAGCCTCCATGTATTTGGGCACTTTCTAAATTTCTTCTTGTGATTGAGTTCTAGCTTCAGAGCATTATGGTCTGAAAATATGCAGGGAATGATCCCAATCTTTTGGTACCAGTTGAGACCTGATTTGTGACCCAGGATGTGATCTATTCTGGAGAATGTTACATATGCACTAGAGAAGAATGTGTATTCTGTTGCTTTGGGATGGAATGTTCGGAATATATCTGTGATGTCCATCTGGTCCAGGGTGTCATTTAAGGCCTTTATTTCCTTTTTTTTTTAGATTTTATTTATTTATTTGACAGAGATCATAAGTAGGCAGAGAGGCAGGCAGAGAGAGAGGGGGAAGCAGGTTCCCTGCTGAGCAGAGAGCCTGATGTGGGGCTTGATCCCAGGACCCCGGGATCATGACCTGAGCTGAAGGCAGAGGCTTTAACCCACTGAGCCACCCAGATGCCCCAGAAGGCCTTTATTTCCTTGTTGATCTTTTGCTTGGATAATCTGTCCATTTCAGTGAGGGGG
This sequence comes from Taxidea taxus jeffersonii, assembly GCA_003697995.1. Lineage (NCBI taxonomy): Eukaryota > Metazoa > Chordata > Mammalia > Carnivora > Mustelidae > Taxidea > Taxidea taxus. The sequence continues at coordinate 965 of RCUC01137326.1, read as the reverse complement.
ATGTTAAAGTTCCCTACTATTATTGTATTATTGCTGACGTGTTTCTTTGATTTTGTTATTAATTGGTTTATATAGTTGGCTGCTCCCATGTTAGGGGCATAGATACTTAAAATTGTTAGATCTTGTTGGACAAACACTTTGAGTATGATATAGTATCCTTCCTCATGTCTTATTATAGTCTTTGGCTTAAAATCTAATTCATCTGATATAAGGATTGCCACCCCAGCTTTCTTTTGATGTCCATTAGGAGGGTGAATTGTTTTCTACCCCCTCACTTTAAGGTGTCTTTGGGTCTAAAATGAGTTTCTTGTAGACAGCATATTGATGGTTTGTTTTTTGTTTTTTATCCATTCTGATACCCTGTGTCTTTTGATTGGGGCATTTAGCCCATTTACATTCAGGGTAACTATTGAGAGATATGAATTTAGTGCCATTGTATTGTCTGTAAGGTGACTGTTACTGTATATTGTCTCTGTTCCTTTCTGGTTTACTACTTTTAGGCTCTCTCTTGGCTTAGAGGTCCCTTTCAATATTTCCTGTAGAGCTGGTTTGGTGTTTACAAATTCTTTTAGTTTTTGTTTGTCCTGGAAGTTTTTTATCTCTCCTTCTGTTTTCAATGATAGCCTACCTGGATGTAGTATTCTTGGCTGCATGTTTTTCTCATTTAGTGCTCTGAGTATATCATGCCAGTTCTTTCTGTCCTGCAAGGTCTCTGTGGATAAGTCTGCGGCCAATCTAACATTTTTACCACTGTATGTTACAGACTTCTTGTCCAGGGCTGCTTTTAGGATTTTCTCTTTGTCACTAAGACTTGTAAGTTTTATTATTAGATGATGGAGTCTGGACCTATTCTTATTGATTTTGAGGGGAATTCTCTGCCCTCCTGGATTTTGATGCTTATTCCCTTTGCCATATTAGGGAAATTTTCTACAATAATTGGCTCTAATATACCTTCTGCCCCCCCC
>RCUC01137325.1:0-74435 GCA_003697995.1 Taxidea taxus jeffersonii | reverse complement strand
ACACACACACACACACACACACAGAGTATTCCTTCAATTCTAGGTGGTAGCAATTTAAGACTCACTAGCCAAATTAACATCACATTTGAGTGTCAATAAACACTATAATATTAATAATAATGTAATATTGGTTGTAAAATATGTCCCAGTTTAGGAAGCATTAAAATGTAAGGGGAAATCCATCTTTGTTGGAAAAGAGAAAATAAAACCACATGATTTCAGATCTAAACAACAATATAATGAAAAATTAGGGGCGTCTCTCCCTCTCCTTCTGCCCCTCTCCCAACTCATGCACTCTCTCTCTCTCTCTCTTGCTCACTCTCAAATAAATAAATAAAATCTTTAAAAAAATAATAATATAGTGAAAAATTTCAAAACGTTAATGACCCTTGTCTTTGGATTGCTTCCAATTCTGAATGGACACTATCTCTTCCATCAAGATGCTCAGAGTCTGCTAAAGGAAGACAGATGTGTGAGCCAATGTCAGGATGGACTGCACATATGTGACAATGTTTGCAGAGTTCAGCGTTCACACCTGTCAATTCTACAAGAAGCGGTGAGGTATCAAGGAAGTTTTCATCCATGGTGATGCTTGAGTTGAATCTTCAAAGGGGAGCAGAGATAGATAGGCCAGTTGAAGGAAGGGCATTATACATGAAAGGAACAGCATGAACAAAGGTATGGCTTTTTCTAGGAACCACAAACCCTCTAGGATTTGTTCACTAGCCACAGGAATACCCATATGGAGTGATTAACTTTGGCAGCACTTGAAATATCTTATTCTCTACCATTCAAAGCTATTTCAAGATTTAGATGCCATGGGACATAAAATATCTAAAACAATTCACGGCACAAAGCAAGTGCTCAAATAAACCCTGTGAAATGAATGAATGAAGAACTATAACTCAGGATTCACCTTTTTCAAGCAACCATCATCTTTATGACCTTCCTTCATCTTCTGTTTTTAAGAAAATCTTTCCTTGGTAGGGTTATCACTGGTTACTCAACTTCAATGTTGATGAGTTAGATTCGAAGGCCTAAGAGACTCTTAAAATTTACTGAACTAAGAAACGAAGAGCTGAATTTTTATTTCATCTCTATTCACTAGCCTTGTGACTTCAGGCAAATGGCCTGAATTCCCCGAATCATGGGGATTTTCTCATCTGTAAAACAGAGATAATTATATCCCCCCAGACCTTACAGAATTGAGAGGCTCATATTAGTTAATAAGTGTTAGAGCTATTTTGTGACATATGCAATTCTATACAGCTACAAGAGATTATCACTTTATAAATCATGGGAAAACTAAAAAGAATCAATAATTTGCCCAAGGGTGCGGGAAATGGCAATTTGAGACCGTTGATCCAATTTCTCATCTCTGTCTATATTAACATACTCTCACCTGGAGCCCTCTGTTGGGGTGGAAAGTCAGGAAAAGGGCAGAAAAGTCTGCACGGAGGAGAGGTTCCAAATCTCACTGCTTTGCTTGATCTCGTAACTTTGTCCTCATCAGTCCTCCTCTCCTCTTGACTTCTCAGGGAGCCATGCAACCAAAGGGGCACAAATCTATGCCTAAGGGCTATTTCTTCTGTGGGCTAACAGCTGCCAGGCTGCTGTATATGGAGAGAACAGCCAGCAGGCTTGGGAGGCCAAAGCCAACACAGGTTTGCACAGCCCATTCACCCTTCGCTACGATCACCTCTTCCTTCACAGGCCAGGATGTGAGCATTCATCTTTCTGGGTTCTTCAACAATTAGTGCCCAGGACTCTTCTCAGGCCATATATCATGGCACTGAAGGCAGGAGGTGCAGACAAAAGTCACCACTTGTGTTGACGTGGTGTGAAGAGGATGATTAATGAAAGTCACACACGGCCGCCCAGCTTCTGACTTACCTAAGCTCACTAAAGTCGCTGACTTGGCTGTTTCTCATGGGCCATCTTTCCCACCCCTTTCCCCACCACTGCTTTCAATAACGGCTGCAGCTCTGGGAGTCTTATTTTGAAAGGAAGGGAGCGAAAACATTCATTGCCGTCAATGAAATCACACCAGGGTCTCTGACAAGTCTATATGCTCAGCTTCTGATTCTCTGATCACTGCTGCTTTTCTTGAGTTTGAAAGTAATTCGCTCATTTAACAAATATTTGTGGATACCTACCCTAGGTGCTTGGGGTATTTCAGTAAGTAAAGCAGACAAAACAGCTCTGGCCCTGGTGAAGTTGACACTCTTATAACAGAAGCTAGGTGTTGATAAGTAAACTGTAACTATGCTGGATGTGGTAAGGGCTGTTGGGGGGTGGGCAGAGAATGGGAGAAAAGTACTGGGGTAAGGGATCAGTTGCAGTTTTATTTTTAATTAGAGCAGTTGAAATAAGCTTCATTGATAAGATGATGTTTGAGCAAAACCTGAAGGAAATAAGGGCGTTAGTCAACCAGATCACCCACTGCAAAAGCCCAAAGATGGAAATGCGTCTGATTTTTATTGCAGAAGAGCAATGGAACTAGTGGGGCTAGGACAGCATGCATGAGGGGTAAAGACAGCAGGGGTGAGATTGGGAAGGAAGGAAGGGCTGAGTCACCTCAAGTCGATAGGACATTATGGGAACACCAGCTTTTTCTTAGTATGAGACAGAAGTCCCTGGAAGGTTTTGATCTAGTTTATGCTGCAAATGAGTTGCCGTAGCTATCATTTGATGATAGACAGTGGATTGTCCAAGAAGAGGAAGGCAGCCCAACCCAGACGGGAGATGATGGTGGCTTTGACCTGACTGTTGGCAGTGAGGAGCTCAACAGTCACCAAGTCCTCGATGAACTTAAGAGGCCAGTTTGTGGGACGCATTCCTGATCGGGAGATATTAAAAGGTGATGCAATCTGTATCTTGGTATCCAGGAAACACAGTATTTTTAAGTTGAACTGGAAGGCTTCTGGCAGATTTGAAGCAGAGATAAGAGAGAAAGAATCAAAGATGTCTCAAGGTGGGTGGCCTGGACAACTGGAAGGCTTCCCCGGGCTGAGACGACAATGAGGGTGAGTACAGGAGGTACCGGTGGGGACGGCCGGTGCAGGTGCAGATCAGAATGGTTTGGGACACACAGAATTTAGATATCTATTAAAAATACAAGTGAGAGGGGTTCCTGGGTGGCTCAGTGGGTCAAAGACTCTGCCTTCGGCTTAGGTCATGGTCTCAGGGTCCTGGGATCAAGCCCCGCATCGGGCTCTCCACTCAGCGGGGAGCCTACCCCCGCCCCTTCTCTCTGCCTGCCTCTCCACCTACTTGTGATCTCTGTCTGTCAAATTAAAACCAAAAAAAAAAAATCTTAAAAAAAAAATACAAGTGAGAATACTGTGTAGGCAATCAATTATAAGAGTTCAAATGAGGTTTACATCAGAGATGGAAATGCGAGAGTCAGAGGATATGAATAATAACTAAAGGGACAGATAGGTGGCTCAGTCAGTTAATCATCCAGTTCCTGATTTTGGCACAGGTCATGATCTCAGGGTCCTGAGATGGAGCCCCATGTCAGGCTCTGCACTCAGCACAGAGTCTGCTTGAGATTCTCTCTCCCTCTGCCCCTCCCCCTGCTCGCACATGTGTGCACTCTTGCTCTAAATAATAAACAAAATCTTAAAAAAAAAAAAAACAATAATTGAAGCCAAAAGATTGAATAAGGTCACCAAAGGACAGAGTGTAGTTAGGAAAAAGGGGGCCGGGGTATGAGGCCCAGGGCCTTCCAACGTAAGGGGTGGAAGTCTTTCCAGGTCTGGGTGGAAAAAAGAAACCAGCAAAGGACGCTGAGGTGAAGTAAACAAGTGAGAAAAGAAGAAGTGACAGAAATAATTGACAATGGCCACAAGTTCTGGATTGGTGTGGAGAGGAGGGAAAAATAACTTCAATAAACACTTCTAAAATAGATACAACAAAAATGGCTCATTTCTGTGCTCAGTTGACGAGAGACGAGTGGCCAGCACAGGACGGCAGTGGGAAGGGCCAGAGCCAAGAGAAGCTAACATGTGAAAAGAAGAGAGAACCACATCAATTTTTACACGTTCCTTTCGATGCATTTCTTCCAAAGCCACCTTGCTCTAGGAAAGATTTAGGGTGGTTTGAGGAATCCGTTGAGAAAATGGCTTATTTGCATTAAGTATTTTTAAACTTACGTAGCAATTTTGCCTCCTGTCCTAGTGTTCTCCTTATCACTTACTCAGCACGCACTGTCCCCCGTTCCTTCATTGATCCCTTCCTGCCACAATACTTATCGACAACGCTGGGAGCCCATGTTCTGAGCGCTGGGTCTGGTGGCCGACTTGAAGACACCGATTCCAGTCTCCTTCCCCAGCTTGAAGCCAGTCCAGACACAAGGCAGGGCACGCCGCAGGCTAATTCTTGGACACTCACAAAACCCTGCATTTCAATTCACAAAATGTGGAGAAGAAACCGAGGACACAAAGGTCGTGGGTAGCCCGACCAGCGAGCACCAAAAGCATCCGGGCTAAATCAGGTCCACACAGTCGCTGAGCTCACGTATCCTTCCCGAGGGAGGCAGGGAAAGGAGGAGCTCACCAACAGTAAGGACAGCCAACGTGTGCAGTGCCTTTCATGTTGAAAGTCCATTTTCCTATCTTGCGTGTACGTTAGACTCTATGGCAGCACTGAGAGGGGAGTACAGTTGGCAACCTGCCTTGGAAGAGGAAGCAAAACCTCCAGGGACGTGGTTTCCCCAAGGGGCAGAGCCAGGAGGGGGCTCAGCTGGAACTCAAGCCCCCCGTCTTCGGATGATTTGTAGCTCGGGGGAAGCTTAAACAGATAAACGGTAAAGGGCCTGTCTCAAAACAAGAACAACTAGGCAAGTGAGGGAGCCAGGAAACAGCTGGGAGGAGACAAGGCTCTGAGTAGGGCAAGGGAGCAGGCACTCGGGGACAGATAGGGAGGAGCATGGCATGTCCCTAAGTAGGTTTTGAAGGGGAGCCCAAACCACGTACTGCTGTCAAGAAAGCAGCCAAAGAAACCTCAGCACCTAGGTGGCAGGCCCAGCAGAGGGGAGCCAGCGGTCCTGGATAGGAGGCCCACAGACTGTCCCGGCCTGCCCAGGACCGAGGTGATTTCTGGGACATGGGACTTTCAGTCTCGGATCCAGGAAAAATCCCGGGCACACCAGGACAAGCAGGGCACTCTGGTTAGCGTTCCAGCTCTATGAATCTGGGGCACACTCCTCCCCCGCTTCTGATCCTCCTCTTCACTAAAGGGGGTGGAGGAATGGGGCCCCGGCAGGTTTATCAGGAGATTTTAGTGAAATAAGCGAAAAATCCCTAACATACCATCTGGCACTTGGAAGGCATTCCACTAATGGCCACTATTATGATTCCTGCGAAGTTATGAAAATGAGACTTTCGTCTGCACTTTTCTCGCTGCTCCTGAAAAGGCAAGCTTCAGAGGATGCCCGGAAACAGCTCTCCTAGGAGCTGGGACTGGAGCCAGCTGGTAGGGATCTTCCTAAGCACCGGAAACGCTGAGACGCCGAGGCTGCACTCACCATAGACAGAGCAAGTGAACCCCAGCTGTGGGCTCCTCGGTCCTCCAGCTGCTCCTTGAAAGTTTCTGCAGCTCCCAAGATAAGGCTGATCCTACACAGGCCTCACCGCTGGAAAAGTGAAGCACATTGGGCTGACCCTGGGGATGAGAGGGAAGCCAAGTGAGTTTCCCGGTGGCAGCCCCCATACCAAGAGCTCAGGATTCTCAACCTACCTCTGTTTATACCACACTGAGCCCCGTCCTCCTGCCTGCCCAGCACATTCCCACAAGGACTGAAAGGGGTCGTTAGCTAATCTGATACCATCATGGTCACTAACCCCTGGCATACAAGGGCTAAGTGTCCCCTCTATGAATCACATTTTAATTTCCAGGAGTATTAACCCACAGCTCCATCACAAACAGAAAACTCGGGCCCCCTACAGAAGACCATTCTCTCTCCCTCTCTAGGTAGAGCACCTTGAAGCTCTACAGGACGCTGGGGGCCATGAGTTCCTTGGGCCTCAACCACTGTCCTGTGGACTGCACAGTAATGTGACTATCTAGCTAGGGGCCAGCACCGCCCTTGGAAGACAGGAGACAACAGCATGCTTCATCCGTGAAGACGGAATACAGCATCTGGCCGTTGAGAACGCTGCTGTCCGTCTGCTCATGGAAACAGGGCTTCCTCTTCGGGTGATGAAAAATGGTCTAAAATGGACTGTGATGATGTTTTCTCATCTCCACCAAATACACTAAAAACCACTCAGCTGCCCACCTTAAACGGGCGAATTATAGAGTATGTGAGTTTTATCTCAATGAGGGTGTTTTTGAAAAGACAGACAGCAAGAACATGACTGACTGCATCCCAGCCTCTCTGCTTATCCTGTGACCTGGGATCAAGTTTCATGATTTCTGTGTCCTTCAGTTTCTTCACCTCTAAACTGGGGTAAAGTATGGTCAAAGGATGAAATTGACATGGATTATTATTTTTTTTCTTTATTTATTTTGGGCAATCATCTTTAAAGTAATTGGAACGGCTCCTAGAATGTATGAAGTGACCGGTATGGGGAAGGGCAGGTACTTATCTTTCACCTCTGCATTGCCAGAACACGGTTCGGTACCTGACACACAATAAGGGAATGATGGAGATTTATCAAATGTGTATCCCCCACGTTCCTACAGGAATCCAAATGTGAGACACATCCGCCCCATCAACAGAAAGAAGACTGGGCTGAGGCGTTGAATGACTTCAGTTGGAGTTTCTGATCACCTCCTCAGAGCAAGGTGCCTTTGCTCATTTACCCAGAGATTCACCCTCACCCAACAAAGTTGAAAATTGTCTCTACCGACGTCAAAGGGTTGCTTCAAAGATGAAATAAGTTCACGTATATGAATGCCCTTTACAACTGTGCAGTAATGCACACATTTAAGTCCCTCCCAGAAATCGGTTCTGCCTTAAAAATGGCCCAGGTTTCTCTCTTGCCACATAAGTCCAGTTGTGCTCTCCCACACGCCCTTACTCATGCATCGCTTGCAGGAACAGGGACCCAATATCAGACCCAGGGGAGGGCTGACGCTCTGAGCACCAGGTTGGTCCTACTGGGCCATGTTGAGAACTCCAAAGAAATAATATCCCTTTAAATTTTGCCCCTTTGTGGCTCACCAATGAGTATATTCAGACAGCAGCTGTTGAGCTCAGCAGCAAGGAACTGTTCTGGGGCAGCATTCCCAGCTTCGCCAGGGTAGGAGGCCCCAATCAGGTGGCCAGAGGCGCTAAAATCCCAATTCAAAAGTCTCTACTGCCATCTACTGGCCATGGGGGGATTCCCTTGGCAAAAAGCCAAGAACGGACTTGCCGGTGAGAGGCAAGAAGCCTTAGATTATACCACACACAATTGGAAGGGATTTTACAGACCAATGAGTCCACCCTCCAACACCTCTTCCAAATGGGGAAACTATGGCACCAAGCGGCACAGGGGCTTGTCTATGTCTAGCCCAAAGCTCCTAGATCCAGATCTTAGCTCTGCCCCAGGCTACACCATTTCTTCTCTTTGTTTTTTTTTTAAAGTGTTCATCATAATAATGATTTATTATAGGAAATATCCAAAGCTAGATTTTATTTTAAAAAAGAGGTTTTAAAAAATCCTAAAAAAAATAAAAATAAAAAAGAGGTTAATAGGGGTGCCTGGGTGCCATACCATTTCTATCCAAAAATATGAATAAAGCTGGCTTGGGGAACAGAGTTTCTGCAAGTCACCCCTTCCTCTCCATCTTCTGTTCCTCGTTCTTCCTTTTGCACCAACAGCCCCAGACTAGACCTGCGCTGGCATTTTCGTCTCCGTCTAGAACCTGGATGACTCATCCTGCCCAGCAATCCCTTTCAGAGACAAAATGTTAAACTGTTCACTTGAAGGCATTTGTTTATATTTTTAGGAACACAAAGGCCAGGACAGATCCCCTACAGCAGACACTCAACATGCCCATACTGTAGACGAGGAGACTAAGTCTTGGGGACCTCAAAGAATGTGCTGCGGCGCTAGGTCCCAAGGAGCCTGACAGGAGGACCCCCTGGGGATTACTGACAACCTCCAAAGCCCAGGACATACCCCAGCCCTATTACACCAGGACCTCTGGGGGTGGGAGGCAGGTGGTGGAAGTTTTGAAGACCTGCCCCCCCACACTCATCCCGGCCTTCCAGGTGATGCCAACACACAGACAGGTTTGGGAGCTGCTGACTTATATTCACTCAGTGGGTCAGTGAGACAACAGTACCCCGGGCCTTTCCCTGCCAGGCCCTGAATGACAGAACTGCCCACATTTCAACTGTTTGTGGTACTCTGCAGACTTCTGACAACTCCACGCTCCGACTGTATTATTAATAGTATTATAAGCGACCCCTTTTTTACTTAAATCAATATCCTTTTAAGGGAACACTGTTACTCAGGGACGGGAAAGCAGTATCCACTTGCCACAAAACAAAACTCAACCATAAAATTAAATACACTTAAATACAAAAAAATTTTTTTAAATGTATAATTATGTGTGAAATAAGGCTCTCCCATTTTTCGGTTTTGGAGCTACTGCTGACTGAGAGCCAGGAAAGTAGTCCTCTCTGCTCCTGACGAGGCCGAGAGCTGCGGCGATAGTACACCTGGAGCGGTGCCGGCTGCGTGTCCGCCATGTTCGGTCCATGTGGTTGCGTCTCTCTCCAGCTCCGCTCCGGAGCTTGATGGGGAAACTCCCGTCAGGATCCTCCGTGTCGGAAATCCCGGGCCCTGGGGACTGCGGGTTCCCAGCCAGACTGCAGGAGCATCCTGCCCGGGCTCTTATCCGACACCTGGGTCACCCTCACGCAGTACTAAGAGCAACAGACATTCTTTTCGCATGGCTCTAACCCGTGCTCCATTGGCTGGCCCACCTGTTGGAGGGGCACCGCCCGCTCTTTGTCCCCCAGCCTGCAGACCAACACTGCGACCCACGTTTCCTGCAGGTGAGTACCACCATGCCGCTTGCTCAGAACACAGCTGTTTGGCAGAGGCGAGCGGCAGATGTGAAGCCCGGGCCCCAGCTGCGCTTGGCAACGGCATCCTCCATCCTAGTGACCCGCCGCAGCTGAGAGCCGCTGTCTTAATTGAACAAAAAGAGGGTTAATTAGCAATTACTGTGGATGACACAATTTGTGTCTGTTTTGAAAATATCTGGGAAGCAGTCTTATTCAAGAACCACCTAGAAATACCCTGTTTCTCCAATTTTTCCCCCAATTAAATAAAATCATCACCTGTATACCTTTAAAGGCAGAAACTTTTTTAAACTAATTACCACCTTAACATATGGTCAATGTATGTACTCAAGGAAAAGCAGAAAAGCAAAAAGAAGGAAAAAACGCTGGTCGTCCCACCAACTATACAGAAACCATTATTAATCCACATAATCCTTCTCTCTTCATTGTATACCTTGTTTCACAGTTTTTCAAGATTTTATTTGTCAGAGAGAGAGAGAGCACAAGTAGGGGGAGCAACAGGCTGAGGAAGAAAAGCAGACTCCCCGCTGAATGGGGAGCCCAATGCAGGACTCAATCCCAGGACCCTGGGATTGTGACCTGAGCCAAAGGCAGATGCCTGACCGACTGAGCCACCCAGGCATCCCTATTTCACATTTTTATGCAAAAATAAGTACATACTTTTGTATCAAAAATAAGTACCTCACTTTGTATCACTTGTTTCCCATAGCAACATATCATAACCACTCTGTCGTTCAATGATCCCATATAACTGTAATGAACGCCAAAACTTCAGTACAAATGAGCAGATAACATGAAGAGAACAAGAAAATTGATGTCCTGAGTATCCTAAACATTAGATATTGCATCATCCATTTTAAAGACGTAAAAACAAAGGTAGATGAGTGGCCAGTTAATGGTGGGCCAGAAATGCCCTCCAAGCTTGTTTCCAACCAAAGCCCCCACGCTACCCCTGCTGCTGACTTTGCATGTCTGATTATAAGACTCGCCTTGAAAATCTGAATTTTTAACATTAGCATATTTGATCATAAAAGGAACTCCAAATGAGAAGCCAAGAAGAGCCCCCTGGTGTGGCTGATGACCATTATTCAGAAGAACATGTTGAGTAGGATTTTGCCTCTGTATAGACAGCCGGGGTCGGATATGGTTTCTTGCTCTGTCAACAATCTTACGTGTCAAGATTGGAAAAGAATTCTGGACTAGATATCAGGATATCTGAGTTTCATTCTCACCTCCTCCATTCACCCGCCAAAAAGTCATGGCCAAGCCAAGACCCTCAATTTATCTGGACTTCCTCGACTTTCCTCAGCTCTATGCGAGGGTAACACGACCTGCTCTGCCAAGCTCAGAAGGTTCGAACAACAAATGAAAACAATGAAGCACTATCCAAACATAAGAGATCCTTACAAATACCTTTATGGATCTATCAACAGAGAATTTATCTGACACTAGAAAATACATCAAAGAATTCTGAATAGGGAAGGAAACTCTGAAGCCAACTAATTTTAGAAATAAGGAAACTGACTTCCTGAGAAGTTAAGAGGTTGGCTCAGAGTTTCACAGTGAGTTAGGAGCCCAGCTATCCCCAGAAGCCAGAGTTGGGATTCCCAGGGCCATCTTCCTTTTAATAAGGCCCCCTTGGAGGTGATGAACTTCCCCAACATGCTCACAAAAATGGGTGGGTGGAAGGCAATTCAGTTCATTTCCGCTTACCTTGGTTCGATAAAAAATGAACGTCTGCCACATACCGTGACCTCCTCAGTCATCGACACCCCGCCCTGACTGTTCTACCTAAACTTAACTTCTTTCATCTTTGAAGGTTGTAGGCTCCCACCTAAGGGCTATCTGAAAAGAACAGGGATTTTAAAAATAAAATAAAATAAAGGAACTTGGGGCTTACATTTTGCACATGCTGGGAGTTCTTGGCCCAGAAGCCAGACACAGGCTTCTCCTGAATGGGACCTGAAGTCGTTTCGTCAACTGATCACATCCTAGGCATCTGCAGAGCCGCCGGCGCCCAGAGAATTGGTTACAGAGTCATAGAGCGGTGAGGCCCCATCACGTGAAAGTCACTTCCAGCTTGGAACGGATTGCAAATTCCTGCCTTCTGACGGGTGTTACAGATGACTGGGAGCTGGCCTGTCTGTGGGCAGTCACCAAAGCATCAGAAGGAAGTCAGGGGGAGCAGAGACATCCGACACCTTGGGCCGACACCCACGATCACAGAAAACGGGGCTTGTGGTGCTTCTCCAAACCTTGCCTTGCCTTAAGGTTTCTGATCAAAAAAATATCAAGTTTCAATTTGCCTTCATTTTGAAACATAGAAAACATGAGCCATCTAACAGCACAGAGGCTCTCCTGCCTCAACCTGGAGGCTTTCCAAACTGTCCGCACAGCACCGATGAGGATGACAGGGTTTCACACACATATGTCAGAGCCTCTTCAGGCTTACTGTGTGCCAGGCACGGTACTAAGTGTTTCACATGCCCTGACTCATCTAATCCTCACACTTAGGCTCAGGAGGGAGACATCAGTATCACTATTACCGCCAAGCAACCTGGGATGGTTAAGTAACTCGTACACGGTCAACAGTGGGTAACCGACAACGGAGGAACTTAACCCCCTCCGCCTGTCTCCAAAGCCCAGGCCGCACAGAGAAGAGGCCCCACAGCCCTCCACCCGGCAGAAAGACCTCCAAATCGAGAGAGAAGCATCAAGGATTTGGTCTCCATTTTGTTGATTCCAGGACCATCTCAATTCCCAACCACCCATTACAAGCTTTCACAACCTGAGCTTCTGGAAGGTCTTCCTTAATGTCAGACTGTTTCGTCACCCTTCATTCCTGCCCCTACCCGCCACAGTCCTCCCAGCTCCCAAACTGCCCCCTGAGAAGCCGGCCTCAGGCCCCGTTCCCATGAAACAGATCTCCTGCCATCACAAAGGGATTTCTGTCTGACCTCCATCCTTCTGATCATAGTTTAGGCAGAATGCTTCTTGCTCTCATTGACATGAAAGAGCACGATTGTCCTCAGGTTCATGTGGCCCCCGCGGTTATAATCCATGCTCACATCTGGTGGTGTAAAACATGATTACATTTTTTTCCTAAGACCCCAGGGCTGGAAGGGTCTTGGAAATTTTATCTCGTACTTCCTCCTGCCTTCAGACAGGACGTTCCCCACTGCCCCAACCCTGACACATACCCCACTAAATCAACATAACGTAGAAACACCCAGTGAGATCTATAGGAAGGCTGAGTATGACTAAGGCCACCTTACATACTAGGACAGCAAGGCAGAGTGACCAATCTGAAGTCCCTCAAGCAGACTGTGGGGAAGGCAGGCACTGGGCCTCCTGGATCGAGCTCTGGTCCCACATAGACTTTCCCACAGCATGGAGGCCCATCCACCCACTGTGAGCTGTAGACATGATAAAGGTACACAGACATGTGAGCAGAATATCTTCTCAAAGGCATTCAGCTTCATTTACCCAACATTTCCGGCACTGTGCTAGGGAAACAGAGGAAGATATATCAGATCGCCATGCCCCAAAAGCTCAGGCAGAAGCCTCAGAATAGATAACCACCTCCGTAACAGGCTGACCTCGAGCGCCATCTGCGGGCGAAGCAGGTCCATCCGAGCTGGGTTGTTAGGATTGTCCCTTCCCTGTCCCTCCACCATACTCTGCAGTACAGGAGCATGAACCAGGCCTAGACGGAGTCCTGGCCCAGCACTGCCACCCACCAGCTGAGCAGCTATGGTCAAACGAGCTGCGTGGATTAAAGCCCAGTTTTCTTCTATCTAAGAGCAGGGTTAATAACACTTTGTAGTGGGTTGAAGGGTGGCCCCTTAAAAATACGTCCGCATCATAACCTCCAGAACCCATCGATGAGACCTTAATTGAAAAGGGAGCTTTTGTGGATATAATGAAGTTAAGAATCTGAGATCACCCTGGATTATCTAAGTGGGCCTAAACCCAACTAGGATCTTTATGAGAGATACCAAGAAGGAAGAAGACGAGGGAAAGGTTAGAAGTCTGCTGGAAGACAAAGAGAGAGCTGGGATTATATGATCACAAGCCAAGAAATGCCTTGAGCCACCAGAACCTGCAAGAGGTGAAGGATTCTCCCCCAGAGCCTCTGGAGAGACCATGGCCCTACTGGGACCTTAATATCAGATTCTGGCCTCCAGAACTGTGAGAAAATAAATTTCCGGAGTTTTTTTCAATTCACTAAATTTGTGATTATTTGTTAAGGCAGCCCAAAGAAACACCTATTTCATGGGCTACTAGGCATGGAAACTATCCTATCCTGGAGTCAGCCCTTCATTACATAATTGGTGTTATTCTTGCCCTGACTGTGCTCAGAGTCAACTCAAGTCCCAGCCCACTCTGCCCATTCCTTCCAAAGACTGTCACCCTACCAAGGATTCAGATCAAGATTTTCATGTTTTCATTTAGGGTTGTTTATTTGTTGTTATTTATCCATTTCCTGTGGACACTCTTCAAAATAAGAACCCCAAACTTTTGTTCAAATGAATCTGGATGGGACCCAAATAATGTACTTTAAAATACATTACACAACATAGTACTGCTAATAGACTACAATAATATTAATACAATATTTGACTGCGTATGTTTCTAAGACAAAAGTGACTAATATTCAACCAGCACACTGACCAGCATCCTTTCTGCTCCGTTTGTGATTGGGTCATAATGGGTAACTGTTCCTCCCCTTGCCCCCACCCACAGGCCCTGCTCGTCCATCTCCATGGAAGGGGGAGCACCACTGCAGTGGCGGACTAGGCCTAGAACAGACAGCAGAGAGTAACTAGTCCAGGGGGTTGAAGCTGTGTTTGGGAAAGCCAAGTTCGCACGTAGGAGCTTTGAGGAATGCATGTGGGAGCAGAGAATGACAGGAAAAAGGCAGACAGGACCCTGGGAGTTCCCACCTCCTTTGCACAGAACCGCTCTTTTTATGTTTTATAAACTTGGAATATGCATATGATTCTTTTTTGGAAAAAAAAAAAGGGAAGGCACTCTGATGCTTTTTTAAAAACACATGTTTAAATACTGATAGGACACGCTTCCGTTGCAGGCAGAAAACCGAGGTCCGTAGAGCTGGCGGGGCCCGCTCAGGATCACTCAGCAAGGGGCTGAGAGCCAGGACCAGAAGGCAGGGCTCGCCACTTGATCCAGGGCCACCCAGCCCCACAGTGAGGCCTTGAGCACGGCCACTATCAGCCCTGGGGTTCCTCTGCAGGCACAAGAGCCCCTGTGCTTCTTGGGAGGTCCGTACCTGGGATGGGAGGGGACGTCCAGGCTGCTGGGCCAGAGGTGGTGCTATTGGTGCCTTTGAAACCTTCCTCTCCACTCCACCTTTCTCCTTCCCTAGCACCGGCACCCAAGCTTTATCTCAGGTACGGAAACGTCTAGCATGCAGGACTGCTGAGGTGTTTCTTAGAACACAGATGAAAGGCTCGTGTTTTCACGGAGAAGAAAACGAAGAGGAGAAGCCACCCACCAATTACCTAGCAGCTTCTGAGAATGAGCCCTTATCTGCTCAGCCCCAGGTCTGTACCCAGGGGCCGGTGTCGGCCTCCCACCTGGCCAATGGGACAGCCAGGAAATGTCCGAGCCAGTTAGAGAGAGAGCCCAGCACACAAAAATAAAGATGCCAAAAATAAAATAAAATGAAATAAATATTATCTAGAGAGCTGTGGCCTCCAAGCCCTGGGCCACCCCCGGCTGCTGTGCCGAAATGAAAAGACAATGAAGCACCAGCAGATGTAGGCCCGCGTGAGGCTTCTGGCACAGAGGGGAATGGCGACAAACCCGTCAGGTTAGACATGCCCTCAAGGGACGCCCAGTGCAGGAGCAGGGGACCAGGTGCATTTGCAAGGTAAATGGCAAGGAAAGCCCAACAATAATTCCAAGCAGAAGAAGAGAAAAAAATGTTTAAAGGTGACACAAGGTACTACATGGCTAGCAGATGACCAGTAAATGGTGGAATGAGTAATTACAAAAGAGTTCAGAGGGGACGTCTAGGCGAGCAGAATTCATAGGATTTGGCTTACTAACATCCCTCCTTTCTTAAGTGCCCACCGGAGTCTGCCAGAGTCTGAGGATTTCACTGTGGACAGCCCCACAAGGACTGTGTAAACATCTCCATGTCACAGAGCAAAGCTGGATACAGAGCAGCCCAGTGTCCCGCACGGTGGCTCAGGCACAGACCCAAAGAGGGCATGAGGGCCTGCCTGGGCCCAGTCCTTCCTAGGTGCGCTCAGCTAGGGAGGGGAAGCAGAATGTGGGTCCGAGCAGACAGGAGGAGACATCATTCCAGGCAGGAGAAAAGATCATCGGAAATCAGAGGCAGAAAAGTCAAAAGCACACTCAAAGCCACTAACACTTGGCTGGGATGGAGGGTTCTGGAATGCATAACATCGATTGAGGATTCACTACATGAGGCGAACTACTAAGAATGTTGTATGTATCACCTCATTTAACCATCACAATAATCCTGTGAGGAATGGAGTATATTCATTCCCAGTGTAGGGATGAGAATACAGAGGCACAGAGAAGTTAAGTAACTTGCCCAAGATCACACAGCTGGCAAGTGGCAGAGGCAGGATTTGCACACATTCTGGATTGAAAATCCATGTACTTCATTGCACATTACACTTGAAAGGGTTCCCTGGGAACAAGCTGAAAAGGCTGGATTCGGTGCAGGCACTGCCCTCAACAGCAGGTGTGCTCCATCCTTCTGCAGAAAAGAAATGAAACTACAATGAAATAACTGTCCCTGTAAATACAAAATGACAGCAGAGATGATCTTCTCAAGAACAAAGTCCAGGCAGGATGGGGCAGCAGCCTCCCTGCCCCGGGGGTCCTGTGCATCTTTTACCTGCAGGGCACTCATGTGATGGAAGCAGAAAGGCTCATCTAGCCCCAGGGGAAGGAAGGTAGCCAGGGAGGGGAATCAGTGGCAGGCCAGAGCCCAAACAGGTAAAGGCACAAACTGAGTGGGAGTTCCAGGGAGACAGGAACAGTGGGGGTGGTCATGGCAACAATGGAGAAGAAAGAATAAAACAGAATGGGGGAATGAGGTGAGAAGAGTACATGTTGCTGGCTGTGGCGAGTTCAAACTATGGTGGACCCAGTTTCTGACCCAGGAAGCGGGCTCATGGGTCCTCGTGGGAGGAAGGAGGCAGCGTGTCTGACACCGCGGCGGCCCCAGAGAGGCAAGGGCAATCCGTTGCCATGTCTGGGCCTGGTGCCCTCTGCGTGCCTCTGGGACAGGACTCACTAGGGCAGCGGGAGGTCTGCCCAGCACCTTCCTATAAGGAGAAAGATTGGACACGAGGAGAGGCCCAGGGCCTGGCCTCAAGAGCCTCCAGACTTCCCTGTGGAAACCCACATGCCGTCCCCTGGCATCCATGAGGGGATTTCCTCTCACAAGATGTCATGTATATTATTTTCCTCCATTCTGCCAAAGCGATAGGGCGTGGGGCAAAGGAGCACCTGTTCAAGGTCTGTTCTTTGCAGGTGGTGCGATGGGCGTGCCCCGGAGCGGTCCTTGCTTTCCCCAGGCTCTGGTTCTTCTTCCTCTGACATCATAGTTGAAGAATGGAGCTCTGGTGTGATTTGACGAATTCTCACGGTCACACGACTAAGAGGGAAGAGGATCACGCCAGGACACCATCCTCTTCTATTTGCCAGGCTAGGAGGGAGCGCCCAGTCCCACCATTTCCCAGTTGAGGAAGTCCAGGTTCCGAAACACCATGCGGGAAAACAGCAGAGTGTGGCTGGTGCCCCTTATTCACAAGCTCTGGGTCGATGTTACTTTTGCCTTCTATTGTTTTGAGTACACACGTTTCTTCCCTCGTTAGACGGCAAGTTCCTCACAGAAAAGGGGAGACCTTTCAATCCTGACGTCCGCACAGGGCACAACACCACGGACGGCCCCTAAAGACACAGGCATGGACTGCTGGCCTGTTGGATGAACAGACTGTGAAGTCATCTCTTCGGGCCAACAGTTCACGTCTTCAGTCCAGCCTTCCTGCGGCCTCTAGAAGTACCTTGCCAAAGCCTTTGTCTCCAACAGAGGTGATCCTTGTCCTGCTTCAGGCACAGCTAGCTGAAAGGCCATCTTCCCCATGGAGGCTTCCTGTCCTCTCCGTGGTAATCTCCCTCTTCACCTCCTCCACGCCGCTCTGCTCTGCCCTGTGGGTCTCTGCTCCGTGACGCTCCCCATTCCCCTCGGAGCTGTCATGACCATCTCTGTATTCTTTATAAAAGGTGAGCGAACATGTACAGGAATGCACGGCTGGCTGGCTGGCTGATGGATGGACAGA
The DNA here is from genome assembly GCA_003697995.1 of Taxidea taxus jeffersonii. Taxonomy (NCBI): domain Eukaryota; kingdom Metazoa; phylum Chordata; class Mammalia; order Carnivora; family Mustelidae; genus Taxidea; species Taxidea taxus. The sequence goes on along the minus strand of RCUC01137325.1, from coordinate 57,059 downwards.
TAGATGGATTCCTCAGTGAACGAACAAATGCAGAGAGGGATAAGAGGAGGGAAACACAAAGTACTGGGACACTGGGATTAAGAGGTTTATAGTAGAAAAAATAGTGGGTTCCATGGCAGAGGCTCTAAATTCTACAGAGCTTTACCCCTCACTTGCGGTGTGATCTAGGAAAAGTCACTTACTCTCTCCTGGGCTTGTGTTTAAAAAAAAAAAAGGTTGCAAAAGATCAGAATTGCTACAAGTCCCATTCTCCAGTTCTATGAATGGGAAGTTCATTAACAAACCCATTAACGGAAGTTTTGCACCTCCACCCTGGGAAACAGCCAGTCTCTTCAACCAGCATCTTATCTGAACCCACCCTTCTCTGCCTCGTCCCCACCAGGAGCTGCTATCTTGGAGGGGACCTCCTGGCGTGTTTGTGGATGAAAGCAATAGTCTTATCTGCTCAGTCTCTCCAGCACCATCCTGCCCTTGGAAAACAGGAACGAATTTGCAGAATACCTGGCCTCTGATAGTCTTCTCCTCCCAGGAACGGCTGGCAAGGCCGCCTTGGCTTCTCAGAAAGATGGTGCAGTTTCACGCTGCTATCGGGCCTGACAGGGAGACAACTCCTAGGCCTGGACCTTCAGCTAAGTTCAATGTCAGGTCAACTCAGGGGCCCCCAGCAGCTCAGAGGCAAAGGATCCACAAGGAAGGAATTTCAGAATGTTGCCAGAAGCTAACACCAGTCCCCAGCTGTTCCTGGTCACCTCCTGCCAGTAAAGTAGTTTGGAGTGGGGGTCTTCTCTCTCTCTCTCTCTCTCTCTCTCTCTCACACACACACACACACACACACACACACAGAGCAGAAGAAGTGGTCAAATCAATGGCTGTACCTCTGGGCGAGGGTGGAGGGCAGGCCAGGGGGAGCAGGGATCTGTTCCTGGAAGCTGCTGCACACAGCCCTGAGACCCCTGGCAGAGAGCTCCCCATCCCAGGACCCCTGGGGGACGCGGACATCGGTTGTATGCAACGTGACTTGGACACCTCTGCTCCCAGCCTGCCTGTGGCCCGGGGATTCACTCAGCAATTCCTTCCGGAGCACACGCTGTGAAACTCTCTTAATAAATGGCTGTCCCAAAACTGATCTCTCCGGAGCAAAATCGAGAACACCTACCCTAGAATGAATTTGCTCACTTTCAGCAACCCCACCATCCCCCACAGGCAGCCCTGCTCTTTGTCCGTGGGCTCCCACATTCTCAGGTCTCATCTGTGGTAAGATGTGCCTGCCTTCTGTAGACCCACTCGTGCCCCTCTTCCCAACACACTCCTCCACTTCCCCTGGGTGTGTTCCTTTCCAGAACTTGACATGCACTTGTGCCTGTGTGTGTGTCCTCGTAATGACTGTGTCCCTCACCCCTACTTCCATCCCACAGTGATGGAGGCTGCTGCTTGTTTCCGTCACCACTGTCAGGAACCCACATGCTGCCTGGTCAGGAAGAGATCAACAAATAGTTGTTGAATAAAATGAATAGAAACAGGAATGAATTCATTAACTGCCAAATATAGAGGAGTATTACTGTCAGAACCCTAAAAGAGCAAACTCTGAACTTACTAAGAGCTATGACACACTTAAGACATGGTCTCCTAATTCATCCTTTTTTTTTTAAGATTTTTATTTTTTTATTTCAGAGAGATAGCACAAGCAGGGGAGGAGTGGAGGGGGACGGAGGGAGGGAATCTCAAGCAGACTCCCCACTAAGTGCAGAGCCCGACACGGGACTCGATCTCACTACGCCGAGATCATGACCTGAGGTGAAATCAAGAATCAGACTCTCAGTGGACTGAGCCAACCAGGCACTCTGTTAACTCTTCCTTTATTCAACGGAAAAGACAGAGATGAAGAAGACAGCCAAATGCCCTCAGGAGCTCACAGGCTGCTGGGGAAGCAGATGGGGCATCTGCAGATGACAAACAGCACATTCTCACTGAATCCTCCTGTATGGGGTAAGCACTACCATCCCCATTTGACCGAGAGGGCCTCTGAGGCTCAGAGACGTTAAGTTCTTCGTGCAGACCACAGAGCTAGTGAATGCCGGAGCTGGAATCCAGGTCTCCTGAAACCTACCACAGGTTTTCTACTCTCTGTCCTCCTGTCCTTCTCCACGTGGCCTGGTTTTTTTTCTTGCACTTAAAAACAGAGGGGCCCAGAGCTCCGGCAGCCCACACCACACTTCCCGGAAGTGACTCAGAAGGACCAGGAGGTGGTCTTACTTCTGGACCCTGTTGCCCTGCTCCCTGTTCCTGGCTGGGTACTGAACCAGTCTGAGAAGGAAGCATGGACACCCACTGCAAGCGACCACCCTTGTCCCCACAGCCGGTGTTGACACGTTTCCTGGCTCAAGACATTCTAGAAGCCTTGCAACGAAGAGGCTTCTTTGGAATGGCAGGCACCATGGACCAGGCACACCATTAGCAAATGGCCCATCTGACCTGCAGGGTTTTCAGGGTCCTGTGGATGCCCTGAAGGAAAGACACATCAGACACAGAAACTGCTCCCTCCCAAGCAGCATCAGGGAGCGCCCTCCCAGCAAAGCTCCTTCCCTGGAAAGCACGAGGTTTGGGACTCACACAAAACTGCCTCTGACACCAACTGTATCATTTGGGACAAGCTACCCAAATGCTTTGAACTTCACCATCCTCATCTGAAAAATAGATGCTCCTGGTTGTGGGGCGGACAGAGGATGGACCACACAGCGCCACTGGAGCACAAGCCATGTGAGTTCTGTGACAGCTCTCCCTGTCCCTGCTCTGGTCCTTAAACCTTTTTTTTCCCCCCACTTCCTAGTTGGAGCCTCCTTCGGTCTCTATCATCCTGTTATCTTCTGACTGTTCCTCCGATTATCAAGGTCCCCGATCCCTTCAGGGGTGTAACTCCCACCTCCCCACCGTCAGCATGCAGGAGAGAACAGCTGCGTAGAAGAGGAAATTCTGAACTAAACCGTCTGCAGAGGGGAAGGCTGCCGGGCGGAAGAACGTGCAGGGGCCCTCAGAGCGTCCCAGCCAGGGCCCCAGAGCTGAAGCTCGAAGCTGGGCTAGGGCTGCAGAGGAAGATGGGCGCAAGGACGTGTCACGGGGCCGTTGTGAGAGTCCTGGGTGTCACCAGGAGGCCTCCAAATGCCATTCCATGGCGCTGGAAGGGTTTTACACCCAGGAGTGAAAGGATGTTGCCTGTGTTTTAGCAGCAGCCACAGAATGGACAGATAGGAGAGAAGAGAAACCAGAGACTCGGAGACCACTTACACTTTCAAGGTGACCCAGGCAAGACAGGATTAAAGCAAAGGACAAGGAGGATGGAGAAGAGGCAGTGGGTCAAAGGACACACCAAAATCACAACACACAGGGGCTGCCTGTTGATTTATATGGGAGGCAGTGGAAACAGCAGGAAAATGCCTCTGAGGGCTCTAGCTTAGGAAGCCAGGTTTCCAGTGTCACCATTAACAGAGATTTGGGATGCAAGAGACGCACCCTCAGCAGGAAGAGAAAACCAGTTTGATTTGTGACAGGCGGGACTGGCCAAAAGGGATGCGACCAAACAGGTCTGGAGTGGAGATAGAGCCCAGCAGACAGTATGAAGGTGCCTAACGGGATCCATAGGATTGGAAAAGATCACCCTGGGATAGGATTCCCATTGGGGAAAAAAAAAAAAGCTTAAACACCAGCATTTCAGAGGCACCTGGAGAAGGAGACGTTTCCTGAGGGGAGCAGGAAGGAGTGGGCAGAAAGGCAGGAGAACCAGGCAGACAGGGAGGGCCTGGAGAAGGAAAGGACCAGAGAAAGCAGTCCCACACGCGGTTACAAAAATCTATACAGATGCTAAAATGCACAGAACTGTACACCAAAGTGAGTCAATTTTATTACATGCTGAATTTAAAAATAAAATCAACGAAATACAAAAAGAAAAAGTCATTCTGGATTCCTACCTACCAACAGTGGAAACCACTGCTAACATTTCAGCATATGTCCTTCTAGTCTCCTTCTAGTCCTTTTTTTATGGGGGGGGCGCATTTTTTGAAATAGAATCATATCTATATTTACCAAGCACAAATGTGACTTTCCCTAATTTATGTTACATTGTTTAAAATTCCATGCTGTTCAATAAATAAAGTGGTGCCAACATAGGAAGGGAAGAAGGGAGGGAAGAAAGGAGGGAAGGAGGAGGGGGGAGGGGCCGTAGATACTGCTGAACCCCCAGCAGAGGGGGAAAGACAGCATAAGCCTGAGAAGAGGATATGGTTTCTTCAAGTTCGTTTTAAATCCTACCTAACGCTATAGGTACACATCCTCTTAGAAAGTTCTCTCCCCATTTTTCAAAGAAGAGGAGTGGGGGGAAAACACACCAGTGTGCTGCTTTTTTTCTGGGGAGGGAGGTGGTGGCCATTCTGCTCACCGGCCCAGCCGTCCAGCAGCGTGCAGTAACATCGCCATCTGCTGAGCATGATGACACCACGGGGCGGCACAGCCTGTTAAAGGCGCGCAGACCTTTGCAAAAGCCTCACGGAGACAGGCCTTCCCCCCTGCCTCCTCCCTTTAAACACTCCACCACCCCATGGCCACAAAGAATTAAGAATTAAACACAATGCCAGGGGATACTGGGGTCTGAATGCAAGTGGGACAGGAGTGGGACACAACGCAAGTGGGACACAAGCCTTTTTGTGACCAAAAAATAAAAAGCAAGTTGGTATGTGAGGAGCCCCAGTATGGACTCTTAGGTCCTAGGCCAGTGCTGCCATCAGTGTAGGGAGACTCAGGTCCACCCAACAAGATCACAGGCTTTGCCACAAAGCAGATGAGTATCTGGGGCTGACATCACAGCAATGTTCTTAATAATTAAGTTGATTTGTTTTGCCTCCAACTGCCTATCCTCTCCCCACTTCTTTGTAAGCTCTGGATATAGAGTGGGGAAAAAAGGTGTCATTAATTAGCATCCTCAAACTTTGTATCTTCTCAGAGAGTATCTGCAGAATATAAATAAACAAACAAATAAATAAATAAGCAAGGCTAGCCAGGCAGAGCCTATCACAGAAGCCAGGTCCCCCCAACCCCGAGACCCCCCCTAAGAGAAGTTATATGGAGCGAGAGATTTTTTTGCTTACCCTCTTCTGTGACCCCCACATATGAAACTCCCCACCTGCTCACACACAAGATCAGGCCCTGCAACACTGCCCCACTGGAGCCTCTGATTATAGCTCCAAGATGGGATGTGTTTTATTCTCCTTCTCCTGGCTTACCTGCTGAGAGCCCGAGAGCATGAGAGGCTGAGAGGTCCCAGAGAGGGAGCTCAGGGCCCCAGAACTCCCTGGGGTAGACTGGTTTCGTAGACTGAAACGAATATGATTCTTGGGCCCGGACTGCAGCCAAGTAGACAGATGTGGGCCTAACAGCTGCCTCCAGCAAGAGAGGAGGGCAGGCCAGAAGTGGCATCGCCAAGCAAGTGGTTGGCAAAGGCCAGGATGAGAGACAGAGGAGATCAGGGGACCTTCTCTTCCCACTGTTTGAAGGGTCTGGTCTCCAGGCTGTAGTGCACACCCATGAGTCACGACCATGACCTTACCCTCCGGGAAGCTCCATACTAGATCATTTGTGAAGCACAACACTCAGATAATAGAAGTTTCTGGCATAAAAGAAGAGGTTTGATTTGGTGAGGTAGGCAAAATGCCCAAAATACCTAATTCCCCTTCTCTCTGCTCTCACTTACTGATTCCACTCCCAGAAACTACCAAATACTTGGTGTTTGGGGTTTTAAGCTTTCTTTAATACCGTGTGTTTATTTAGTGCCTACTGTGGTCAGACAGCGTATGGACCCACAGGGGGAAGACAAAAGCCAGTGAACCAGGCTCAGGCTCGTCCTCCGGGAGCTCGCAGCCATGGGAAGCAGCTTCATGCAGAGGGGTACAGGCTCTGGGACCAGACAGTGGGGTTTCCATCTGCCACTTCTTACCTGAGTGATCTGGGGCAGACTGCTTAACCTCTCCATGTCATTATTTTCCTCACCTGAAAAATGCAGGTAACACTAGTACTGACCTCATAAAGCTGATACTGAGCTTCAAGCTGGGCCAGATTCATGATAAACATTTAATAAGTGTGAGCAGTTATTACCATGTGGCAAGTCCAAAGGGTCTCTATCCTCGCACAGTAACTGTTCTGAACAGCACAGATTATAGGTGTTAGGAGGGGAGGAGATCACCGACTTAAAGCCTTCCGTGGATATTGTGGCAGGCAGAATAATGGTCCCAAAGACGTCCATGTCCTCACCCCTGGCACCTGGAACTTTAAATTGCAAAAGAGACTTTGAAGGTGTGACTAAGTTAAGGATTAGAGGGGTTGGGGGAGGAGATGATCTGGGATTAAGAGGCAGACCCAGTGCAATCACAGGGTCCCTGTAAAAGAGAGACAAGGGTCAGAGTTCCAGACAGAAGGTGGTATGATGATGGAGGGAGGAAAGAAAGTGATGTGACGGGACCCCTTTGCCCTGAGTCAAGGAATGTGGCCAGCTCCAGAAGCTAGAAAAGGCAAGGAAGCTTCCAGAATCAAAAGCCTGATGATGCCTTGATTTTAGCCAATTAAGACCCGTTTTGGAATTCTGCCTCCAAAACTGTTAAGAGGATAAATTTATGCTGTTACTGACCACTAAGCTTATGGTAACTTTTCACAGCAACAGTAGAAAACTAATACAGATTTCAATAAAAACAAAAGTGTCATTTGCTTACAATGTGTCTCTTTTGAAAGACCGCATAATAAAGTGGAAAGAGCACTGGGCCTGGGGTTTGAATCTGGCCTCTATACACAGCTGTGTGTCTTTGGATAAGTTATTTAACCTCTCTGAGCCTCACTGTTCCATCTCTCAAATAAAGATAATGATTTCAAGTGTTGGCTACAAAGCTACAAGGTAGGCTACTCAACAACTGTATTGCTCTTTCCATGAAAAATACAGTGCCCTTCCCGCCTGCCTCCAAACATCTGACTATTGAAAGGCTCTAGCTTTTCTGTGCTTGGATTAAGGTGTTCACTGTACACAGGCCACGGTCCATTTTTAAGTACTTGACTTCTCTGCTGTCAGAGGTCGGGACTGACCTACTTACCATGTGCTTGCTAGAGATAAGATTTTGGTTTCTGTTGCCAGGGCCTGCTGATAACCTGAACTCCACCCACCCACACTCCCCAGCCCCATCCAGGACGATGTCAGAGACCCCCTGGCTTAGAGTCTGTCCTCTGCTCTAGGTCACATTGTCATCAGCCCACCAATTCACCATCACCTCACCCTATGCTGGGATGCTGGACAAAGAAAGTCAGAACGTTCACATGCCCATTGAAAGTACCACGGCTACTATCATTTCCACGGATTACAACGATGGGTAGCTGACGCCGATTGCCCACACTGCACTAGAGACCGTGGAAGATTGTGGGGGGTGGTCTTCCAGCCCCTCCAGTCTCTTCCTGGGAGGGTGTCTCAGTAAGTAGAAGAAGAACGCAGCCTCTGTTAAAAAATGACATACCAGAATTCTGTAGGAAAAGGTGGTCAGTGGTCAACAGTGGCCAACAGGAAAGTTTGCCTTGGAGATGTTTCACTCTACAAGAGTGAAGACAAGAGAAAAGCCCCCTATTCCCCACCCCGCTCCATCTCTGCCCCCACCTCTAGCTACAAAAGGGGTTTACAGGAGCTAAAGCATTCATTCCACCCTAAACACTATCAAGGCAGGGCAAGATGGAACTCACGAAACCAGAGCGAATCCTGGGTGGGCAGTCAGACCACTGAGAAAGAATGAAGGGAGGGTATCAGGGACGAGGGGCTCACAGACGTCCACGGTAGGCCCAGGGCAAGCTCCCCGCGGCCCTTCCTCCAACTCCACACACATGGTCACCCAATAGCGTGCCTCTCATCGCGGGAATGAACCACACACTCCCATCATTCCCAAGGCCGCAGACAGAGCAAAGATGCTGTGCGCACACACACGCTTTCACTTCTCCTCACAAGAACCTGCTGAGACAGTTCTGTCATTCTGATAATGCAGATGAGGCACTGATGCCAAGGGTCAACATGTCCAAGGTGACCTAGTCAGACGAGGCTCTAAACTCCGCTCCAAGGCCCATGCTCCTTCCAGGCACTGCCCTACCACCGCCGCTGGCCCTTGCCTCCCCTCCCCACAACGGCATCCAGAGCCAAGAACATTTGCAGGGCCTCTTCCAACAGGCCTGAAGCCCTGGGTGGTCTAAGAAACCTTGAAGCAAGCGCTGAGCTTTATACCAGACCAAATGAAGGGTCCTTCCCAAGCTAGAAACAGCTGGGCCCAGGCTAAAATCACCTCTCTGTGCAGCACTGTCCTTCAAGATGAGGCCTAGCTACTGAGGGGTTTGGAAGCGGGCCAAGGCCGTCTGCACAGAGTGGGCATTGCCGGTCTGCACAAGCATGGGGCAGGGTGACCACAGATGCCAGACATCTGCTGAGCGAAGGTGGCCCTGGGCTGGAGGACTGCAGAAAGGCCATGGGAACTCCGGGCGTAGCTGGAAGTCAGGCCGGTACACACACATGCTGTCCCAGCACACGGAGGGTCACACGTTTCCGGGGCACCCAGTGTATGCAGCAGGCACTGACTGACAGAGACCGTCAGAGAGCTTCTTCGGGTCCAAACTCTCCACCACCAGCTGCTGCAGGCCCCGAACCTCCTCCACTTATGGCTCTGAGTTCAAGTTCAGTCCTGTCCTGGGCCTTTCTCTTGCAGCCCCGAAGAGACCGATTTGAGGGCTGCTCCTCCCAAGTTCACCTTGGTTCTAAACCTTCAGCCTACACAAGGATCACGGGTCTCAGAGGTCCAGACAGAAGGAAGCTAGCATGTTTCACAAGCATCGCAGGTGCTTTTTTTAGGAGGATTATCCCGAGACTACGCTTTGAAGGGCCACTCCTTTTCTAGGCTGCTGCCTCCAAGCCTCCTCTCTCAGACCAGCCACTAGCATGAGGTGCTGGTGCCTGTGCTCTCAGATCTGCTCTCTGATCTCCAGGCTGCTGCTCCAACATCTGGGCCAGCCCAAAGGTTCAGCCAGCAGGTACTGGATCAAGTGGTAAACCTTATGAGACACCTGAGAACACCCTGGCTGCAGGAGGGCCTTTTCCTGAGATTGGTCTTACCTGATGGATTCTACTCTGCTTGCTCTCTGGACCTCACCACTCACCGCCCCAGCTGCCCTTCTTCCATCACTTGACTCAAGTCTCTCTTCTCCGGGCTGGGTCTCTTCTGAGCCTCACTTGACCCCTCCTAGTCCAGCCTTGACCCCAGAGAACTTCATCCAAGCTACTCCTCACCCACCAAGGCTCCGTGGCAGGGTAGAGAGCCCTGAAGACCTCCACAAGTTCTCAGGCATCACGAAAATATGTGGTCTGGAAGGAAGGAGAAACAGAGCAAATAAGTGCTTTTCAGAGTTTATGAAGGAACAAACAGCAAGAGAACGTGGCTAGGCCATTGAGGAATTCTGACCCAGGAGCCCAGATTAGCCTCCTGCAGGGAGGACATTCCTCTGAAGTGTCTGGTCTCCCTCACAGTCGTATATGAACTGTGCACTCTGCTCCGTCAGAGACCTGCGCCGGTTCAGACCCACCATTCATGTTGTAAGTCAGTTGTGCACAAGGCACATGGGGTGGGGGGCGGCTGACGAAGCCCCTCTCATGACCAATCTGTGTCTGTGTCTACCGCATAACTCGACTACAGAAGTTAGGTTTTAACACTCCAGCATGATACAGACTGTCTGATCCACTTCTCAGAGATGCACAGAGGAATGGGCTGAGATGAATTTGGTTGTCGGGAGTGAAGAGGCAAGGACACGAGCCAGTGTCTCCACAGCTCCAGAACAAACTTGGAAGGTAAGGACATGGGAGGCTAAAGGAAGCAAGGAAAGTCACGCAGATGTGACAGAGACGCGGACAGGTGCGGTGGGACATGAGGGCCTTGCCTCCACTGCTGCGGAGCACAGAACAAGGGAAGCCCAGGAAACTGACCCCCCCACCCCCACCACGGAAAATCACCTTGCTCAGCCCCATGTTACAGGCAGGGAAACAGGATCCAGAGAGACGTGATCTGCCCTGTGATGTGGACCCAAGGTCTAAAGCCAAGATGACATCGGCCTCACTCCGGGCCCCAGGCCTGTGCTCTGTCCGCTGGGCATGCCATTCCTAGGCGCAAGCATCTCCCCTTTCAGTACCTGGTTTCCAATCCATCATGAGGCTTCAAGGGCTTCTGTGATAGGCATCAAAGTGCCGCGCTCTGACCTGCAATAAATCACCGCCACTAATGGTCTCTTTGCTCCCCACGACCAACCGTGCACAGCCCTGCTCTCGCTCACGTGTGCGGTGAAACAGCTGAGGCCACTGCCTGCCTCGAGGGAAGTGTGGGAACCAGGAGAAAGGGGGGAGCCACTGGGACGCTGGGCTGACATTCCTTTCCCTCCTCCCTTGCCTGCCTGCCTCCAGCCTGCCCTCCCCCCCTCCCTCCCTTCCCCCCTCCCTTTCTTCTTTTGTCCCTCCCTCCCTTCCACCCTTCCTTCCTTCCTTTCATCTTCCCTGCCTCTGTCCCTCCTCCCTTCTCTCTTTGGACCTTCCTTCTGGCATCATGTAAACAAGGCACTATAAACAAACAAATTCCATTAGCCCCAATTCTGCCACCTCTGTCATTGGGAATGTCCCCCTACTAGGGTCACCTTAAGGTTCTGAAGGTCTTATGCGGTATGGTCGGCCTCGCTCATGATCCCCTGTCCACTTTAAGGACTGCAAAGACACCCTTCTCCCTGTCCCCAAGTGCTCCAGGTTGGACAGCTCTCTGCTGCTTCTGGGCCAGGCTTCCACCTCGGGAATCCCTTGCCAGCTGCCTGGGGTCACAGCACACAGGACAACCAGCCAGTCCTCCCTCCCATGGGTCTCGCTGCCTCCTGGTGTGCTGGCTGATCTCCACTGCTCTGGAGCCTGCAGGCTCCCTCTCCACTCCCCAGCCCAGGAGAATCCCACCTGGTCTGGTGGCTAAGCCAAGTCCTTTCATTGCTTCTCCCGGTCACTGCCCATTCCTGAGCCATGTCCCTTCTCCTAACCACTCAGGCCTAAGCTGTTTACCTTTGTGCGCTGGGTTTCCTCTTCTATAAAAGTATCTACTCATAGGATTCCTGAAGATGTAATGTATTTAGAACATTGGCTGCCACACAGAGAAATCCTATAAGCCATCACCATTACCATCATTGGTATCCTGCTGCTGCCTCCCCACCAAAAGTACATTTTTTTAATATTTTATTTATTCATTTGACACAGAGAGAGAGAGAGATCACAAGTAGGCAGAGAGGCAGGCAGAGAGAGGGGGAAGCAGGCTCCCTGCCGAGCAGAGAGCCCGATGCGGGGCTCAATCCCAGGACCCCGAGATCATGACCTGAACCGAAGGCAGAGGCCTTAACCCACTGAGCCACTCAGGCAGCCCCCACCAAAAGTACATTTTAACAAGAAGGAAGAACATGATCTCAGAATAGAGAAAACCCTTTAAATTCATGAACTTAGCTTTTTGGAACCCATCTACCCTTCATCCTAAGATAAAACCTCATCTGGCCAAAGAACCATGACACCCATACAAGAGCCCTAAAAAATGCATGGTGGAAAAAAATCAATCGAAACTCATGAGGACAGAGGAGAGTCTACACTGGCCACTCTGACTGGCCTTTGGAAAGCCACATTCTCTCCAGTGCCCACACTGCCCCCCCATTAACCATAACCCTCCCACTGCCATGTAGTCGGATGCTTTCGTGTTCGTGTGTTCACTCATCAAGCATTCATGGGGCACCCACTGTGTACCAGTGATGTACTCGGTTCTGGGAAACAGAGCAGCAAAGACAAAGTAGGGGCACCTGCTCTGGGCTCCCGTCGCTGAACTGTAAACTCCTAGAAGAACAGATCCCTACTGATCTGTCTGTCTCTGGATGCTCAGGACCTGGAAGGGTCTCGTGTTCAGAAAATGATTAAGGACGGAGGCTAGCTCTGCAGGGTTCTCAGCCCAGATGAGTTATGTGGCTGTTCAGGCAACACACTGCAAAACATTTGATCAAATAACCCTTGAGTGCAGGGACAGCTACATCACTGCGGGGCCCCGCGCAAAATAGAAATATAGGGGCCCTTGTTCAAAAAAGAAGAAACTAATGTATAAAGGTATAAGGTATAAAGGCAACTAAGGTATAAAGCTTTTTCCCCTTTATTGGCCTCTCTTTCAATTAGTTGTGCTGTTGTCTTATTTGCTATTTAATATCATTCCAAGGGAAAATTTTTGAGACCCTAATCAGCATGAATACGCATCTCTATATTGCACCATGTCAACTTTAAATGCAAATATAAACACACTGAACTCATGAAGAATCACTGAAACTACACGATTCAAATTTGGTAACTTGTGTCCCGTTCTTGCCAGAATGGTGGAAACCGCACAAGAGTAAGTCGACAATTTTTCTTTGACTCCTTGATCCACACATATTCTACCAACGCTCTGCCTCTGGCTCCCTGACGACAAGGAGGGACATAAAGGGAAGGAACTTCATCTTTTGTTCTTTGCCATCACATTCGGTCTAAGTGGCTGAAGAACCCAGGAAGTAACACAACAATGGATGTGAGGGTGCTGGATTCCTCTGTGGCTCGTCGTGCTTCTTAGAACTTCACTGCCTTCTTTCTGTGTTCAACACCAAGTTCTAGGTCACATAGGAAGCTTGGCTTCTTGAGGCCATAGGCACCTCCACCCCCTTGGGTGTAGCTACAACATGCCCACCGTCCTCACTCTGAGTCGTGCTCATCTCCCATGTGTCATGTCCACCAGACTTCAGTGCCCATGGGCACCACAAACACTACGTGTGAACACAAAAGCACCAAGGACATCACACTGTGCACGCTTCACTGTCCCAACAGATCTACTTTCAAAGTACAAGTTCAAGGAGAAAACTAGTAAGAATTTTGAGACTGTAGCAACACAGCACTGAATCCAGGTTGAGGCCTTTCTAAGCATGGATTTTGTGCACCTGCACAGGTCACATGCCCATGGAGCCAGCTCTACCTAGATAGGACCGAGGGTTCACAGTCAAGGGAACAGTCCCGGAGGCCTGAGTGGGGCCCCAGCTGGAGCATCAGCAGCTCCTGAGGAGCCCAGGACACCACAAACACAGGTGAGACTAGCCAGTTTGGTCTGAATAAAGAGGGGATGTTGGTTCCTTCCGGGAGCCTCCTTAGCAAGGAGAGAAACTCCAGGTCCTACAGAGAGAATGGCAGGGAGTGCCCCCACAGAGCTCAGAGAGGAGTTTGGAGTGAGAAGCAAGAGAAAGCAATGCAATCCTGCCAAGTCCAGCCTCAGAGTAACCTCCTTGAACCTGGAAAGGGAAACATGGCCAAGACAACATTCCCATACTCACCAGGTCTCAGAGCCCCAGGCAACTTCAGTCCCAGCCAGAGCAGGAGCCTTACACATGCTGACAACAGAGGCCAGAGGAGCAGCTGCTGGAGGGCGCTGGATGGGACCAGCCATTTGGCACTGGCCATGCAGACAGGTGGGTTTCCACCATCACATGGCCCTCTTCTAGACCTTATACAAGCATTGCCAGATGGAAATGTGGAATGCCATCCTTCACCAACAGCAGACCAAAATGGGCAAAATTCCTCTTCTAACACAAAGCCTTCTCCAGCTATAGAACTATTGGCTCTCTTTCTGGTATGCCACCTAGATGTGAAAACCCTTCCCACTCCAGGCAAGTGTCCATGCCACCAACTAGATGAGTGTCCTTGGCTAATTACTTTTATGGGCCTCAGTTTCCCCATCTGAAAATAGGGATAATCATTCGTGCTCCATAGAGGTGTTAATGGAAGACAAATTAGTAAAAAATGTACAGAGAAAAGAAAGAGGGAGGAAGGATTTTCCTCAACCTTATTCTGTCCTCCCTGCCCAGGATGCACTCCCCGTTCTCTGAATCCAAGAGGACCTCACACAAGTCTTACACCATCCACGGGGCTTCTGTCTCTAACTCTCACAGAACTCCCCCTCCAGACATTCAAAAACCATGTTTTTCTATCCCATACCCTGGAGCAACTGGTTACATTTGACTTCCTGATGCTCCTGGAAAGGAAAAAAATAGCACTGGGAGAATTTCTAAGCTCACGGTATTTGTTTTAATAGGAGCATCCGTGGCACAAAGCCTGATATGCCAGAGACACACAGTAGGTTGAACTAGAATGATGCCCAGTTTCAAACTCTTGAACAGTTTCTCTTTGACCCAGGAAGGAAGGAAGGAAGGAAGGGAGGGAGGAAAAAAGGAAAAGCAGGGGAAGCAGGAAGGGCAGGCAGGAAGGGGAGACAGGAAGGGGAGGCAGGGGAGGCAAGAAGGAAGGAAGAGAGGGGTGGAGAGAGCGGGGGAGGGAAGGAAGGAAAGAAGAAAGAGAAGGAAGGAAGGTCAATGGATCCAAACTCCTATACTATCTGGTCCCTTCCTAGCTCTCCAATCTCATCCCCCTTCCACTGTGAGTCTGTTTTCTAAACGGCTCCTCGAAAATGTGCACCTCTTTTCCACAATAGGGCTTTGCATATGCCATTCCTTCTGTCTGGAAGCCCCTTTCCCCACGTTTGGCACGGCGATCTCTTTCTCCTGAGACCTCAGCCTACTGGGGGCGTTCCTTCATCAGCTAGTCTAAGGTGGTCTCCCGCATGGCCCTGGTGGGAGAAACAGTACCTTTGTCACTCATCTCTGGGTACCAGCATCTAGCACCCTGTATGACCCATAGTCAGTAATTAATAAGGATGTGTTCATGCATTAATGCATGAATGATAAGTGAAATAAATATTTTTTCTTCTCCCCTGTGCATGCAATTCTTTGCTGGGTGTCTTACAAATGCAAATCGTGTCTCCCATTAGAATGCAGGCAGGGTGAGCGTTATATATAGCTTTTGTTTCTAGCCCAGTGTGCAGCACAGTGCCGCACTTGTACACAACACTTAAAACATGTTTGATGGATGAATGAATAAATCATTGAATAAATGAGCAATCGGGCGCTTGCCCAAAACTTGCTGGAATGAACTGAATGAAGGAGACCTGCACGTGTAAAGGAAGTGCCACATCCTCGCGACAGCGAACATGTGTTCTGCATTTGTCAGCGGAGCTTTCTTGCGTTCGCTCCCTCCCAGGGCCGTCACCCATCAGCCTGCTAATGGGATCATAAAGGAAAGGGAATCTGGGTCCTGGGCTTTCTCAGAGTCATCAGCTCAAAGCCCTTTTAATGTGAGTTCCTGACTCAATTGGGTGTGGAGAGAAGAGAAAAGGTGATGAATGGCCCCAAGACAGGGAAACTCAGATACCTGACTTTGTTCTTATCTCGGCAAGAATGCGCAGCCTCAAAGAGTTGGCTGCCGGCACACTGAGTCGGGATGAACTAAGAAACTCAAGAATGTCCCTTGATAAATGTTTGCTGGATAAATGAATGAATGCTTCTGTTGCTTATTACCTTTTAAGTGAATAGGGTCAAAGGTTGATATTAACCCAAGGCTCATGGGGTAAAATATTCTTTGTGACCTGGCAGGAATTATTACCAAGGGCAGGCTGGGCCAGCCGGTTCACAGGGCTAATGAAGCCAGGGTCACAGGTTTGAGGCTCCCTGGAGACTAGTTATCCGTAGGCAGAGGAAAAATCTGCTTCACAGCCATACTCTGTGTGCTAAAGTTAACACCAGGCAACAATCTTGCAAATTCAAGCATTTGTCCGGGAGGGGAGGGTAACAGTAGGGATGGCTTAGGTGAAACCCTTCAGCAGAGGAAAGCAACCGAGATCTTGCTTACCTTGACACAGGACCCCACAGGCACCGTGACGATGAGTGATCATATCTACTGGGTAGTCATTATGGGCCAAGCAATATGCAGAACCCTTTGCAGGGCACGTATGACCGTCCCACTTCCCGGATGAGACTGGTGGAGTGTAAAGAGGTTTACAGGGTGCTTTCACACCTGCTCTGATTCAGGTCATCAAAAGGAATTGGATGCAGCCTTGGGAGGTAAATGTCAACCTCTTTCTTCTATGGAGGAGAAAAATGACAGGGGAAGAGATTTGCTGACTTGCCCAAGATCACCCAGCTGGGAAGTGGCAGAGCCCGATCCCAGGTACAAATACCTGCCAAAGCCAATTCCGTCCAGAGACACTTGACAAGCAGATGAATAACATGATCTTTACAGATGACAAGTGACTCGTCAAAGGCAATGAGAGCAAGGCATTTGACTGTTGCCAAGAATTGCCACCTAAGGCATCACCCAGGTAATCTCCCAGATTCCAAGGCTAAGGAAGGGGGCAGTGACAGGCTGGGAAAGAGCCAGGCCTTACGCTGGGGGCCTTTTTGTAAGTCCCAGCTTTACCACTCACTGTGTGTTGCTGGACAAGGGATTCCACACCTCTAGCCTGGTTAGGTATGGTTCTAAATGCTTTAGCTGCATAACCACTGTTTAAGGTGGGCAGGACTAGTCCTTCCCCATGGATGAGAAAATTGAGCCATAAAATGGTTAAGCAGCTTATCCCAGGGACTCAGCTGGAAAATGACAGAGTTGGGATTCCAAGCTAGGTGCTCCAGCTACAGTGCCTACGCTCCGAAGGCAGCAATAACACTAATAATAATACCACTGACCTCAGGCTCTGGGGACCTTACGCATGCAAAGTGCACAGCAAAGTGGCCTGTAGTAGTTCTTCAACACAGGGCACATTTTATCATTAACTGAATTTACCATCTCATTTTTAGTAGGTGCTGAGGAGTGCCCTCATTAGCTACAGCTGTGATACAGATGGTCGGTCCAGGGGCCCAGGATCTGAAGTCAAGCATTTTGTGCAAGGGCTGAGCTATAAGTCCTGGGGAGGCATCCAGACACACAGGCTTACTCTGGGGCAGACCATCTTCACTCATGATGGCTGCTAGTGCAGCATGACCACCGGCCATGGAAGACAGAACACAGCAACAAGAAACCAGGAGCAGTATAACCCAGAGGATCTAGGAGCACGGTCTTCAGCCAACAAGACCTGAATCTTGGGCTGGGGCTCAAAGGTAAGGCGACAGGCCCCAGGGAAAAGATCTCACTAGGCCAGGCAGGGCTCAGAAGTATCTATACCAGGAAAACAAGGGCTTGTCCCAGAGAATAAAAGAGGGATGGGAACCCAGGACAGTTTTGTCCCAGTGACTAGACAAAAATGGGAGATAAGAGGAAGAGCCCAGTGGGACCTGAAGTTGAGTTTCATGCACCAGATCATCTAGAGTTTGTTAAAGCTACTGCCTTGGGACAAGCAGGGGTCCTGAGAGCTTGGCACAGGGAAAGACATGGAGGAGGCTGGGAGCTTCCAGCTGGCAGAAGACACCCATCAAGGCTGGTGACCAGGCAGGTCCCAACACACCCAGACTGCAGCTGGGTGGGCACTTGTCAGGGATGTCAGGGGGGCGGTTCTTGCATTTGGTAAGGTGTTGCATCAAATGACCCCCAACCCACCTTCCACTCTGCCATCCCGTGATTCCAACAAGCTCATTCCCTCTTATGCCCCCCAACCCCCGCCATCAACATTGGGCATCTTTGGGCTCAACCAAGACAAATGAGGACTGCATACATGATTCCACTTCAGTTCCAAATACGGAAATAGCACAATTCTCCAAAATATGAACCTGGCAGAAATGTCTCCGAGAACAATCTCCCTATAAAGTCAATGCTCATCCTGAGATCTAAGATTCCACAGTGGCACATCTGTTCTCATAGGTGAAGTAGGGAGGCGGGAGACCCAAGAGTGGCGCCAAGTCTCTCGAGGAGCATGGATGGGATGGTCCCAGCCATCAATGGAGCTTTGTGGCCTCAGTGGAAAGCGAGGAACGCCCTGTCTCAGGAATGCAACCTCAGAGTGCTGAAGACAGCCACTCTTTGCCATTATGAAACCCCAAACACTCTGGGTGTGGTGGGGTTTTTAAAAGCGTATTCTGCTACCACTGAGAAGCCTTGGAAATGTGGAGAGCACACCACCCAAGCCATTAAATGTCCAGACAGCTCGGGACAGAGGCAAGAACAAGGAGCCAATGAGTTTGGGGCAGAGTGTCTCAAAGAAATAAACATGCGGTGAAGGTATTTCCATAGCCCATAAATACTGTCTTTCAGGGGGCTCAGAAGGAGACCAAACAGCCTGCCACCACTATCCCCCCGATAAAAGAGTGACACTGTGTATCTAAGCAGCAAGCAGCCACGCACAGAAGCCAGATTTGCCAGCCACCCTTTAATTTATAGGCCGTAAATGATGGAGCCCATGATCTACTGCCCTTGACTCGGGGGATTTATCCTGGCTAGAAGCACACACAGAGGCCACTGATATACGTGATGGCCTTGGGTGGAAAAAGGCTGGGCTCTCACTAAATGCTAAGTAAAGATGTTTGGAACAGACAGTTACATTACTAAGAGACAATCCCAAACACATCACAGGAAGCACCTGACACTAACCATCCGGGCCAAGGTCCTGAAGGGGAAGATGACCCAGGATGCTGTCGCATGGAGGCAGTCCCCAGCAGCTGGCGGCCGGCCTTGATCTCTAATGGCGTCCCCACTATCCATCCTTGCAAGCTGTCCTCCTACCCAACTCTGGCCCCATCCAAACCCACCCTGAGGTCAAGGCTGGTTCCACTCCTTCACATGAGCTGCTAGTATCAAAGCACCATGAGGGCCTAGACCTCATCTGTCCCACCATCGCTGCGACGCAAGACGATTCAGGGTCCATCATGGACCAAACACTCGGTAACTCCTGATCCAATGAGCAGACAGAAACAGCCTGTTTCTTTTCATCCATCCATCCTCCAGCTCTTCCCAAAGGGCGTAACCAATACATCTTTTGTGCCCAGCCAGAAAGAGGACATTTGATAATGCTTTATATCACGCATGTATATTTTATCGTCATCTGTATATGGTATGCAATACTGGTTCGCGATTTGTGGTTATGATACAAAAATTGTGTCTTCGGATTTCTTCATATAAGAGTAGAGAGTCAACTGAAATGCAAACATTCAATTAAATCATAGCACAGGTTTTTTACAGATACGGCAAAAATCTTAAAGGTGGCACAGAAATGACTAAACCTTGAGGAATACCACACTCAACAAACATTTGCTGATTAGAAACAGTTCTGGAGTGCGTACAGTCCAAGGTGAAACCACCCACAGGAAGTGACATCTTTTCAAAGTTCATCTTTATACACTTACTGAAATGTTCTGTCCTTCTTTTCTGTCCTTCCCAACACTCATGTTGTTTCTCACTGGGTCAAACCTATTACTTGTTAATTTTCTTAAAACCAGTCACTGTTAAGGACTGAATTGTGCCCCTGCCCCAAATTCATGTGTTGAAGCCCTTACCCCCAGTACCTCAAAATAGAACTAATTTGGAATTAGGACCTTAAAAGATGTTAAAATGAGTGTGTTAGTGTGGCCCAAGTTCAATCCGACTGGTATCTTTATAAGAAGAAGAGATTTGAGGGGGCGCCTGGGTGGCTTAGTCGGTTAAGCATCTGACTTGGGCTCATGTCATGATCTCAGGTCCTGGGATCGAGCCCCATGTCATCAGGCTTCTCAGAGGGGAGTCTGCTTGTCCCTCTGCCCCTCCCCCAACTCATGCATGCGTGAGCGTGCTCTCTCTCTCTCTCCCTCAAATAAACAAACAAAATCTTAAAAAGAAGAAGAAGAAGAGATTTGGACATACAGAGATACCAGGGGTGTGCTCACACAAAGGAAAAGACCATGTGAGGAAACAGGGAGAAGATGGCCACTATAAGCCAAGGAGAGAAGCCTCAGGAGACATCAAACCCACCAACACCTTGATCTTGGACTTCTAGCCTTAAGAGCTAGTGAGAAAGGGGAGCCTAGGTGGCTCAGTTGGTTAAGCCTCTGCCTTCAGCTCAGGTTGTGATCCTGGGGTCCTGGGATTGAGCCCCACATTGGGGTCTCTGCTCAGCAGGGAGCCTGCTTCTCCCTCTTGTCCCTGCTCATGCTCTCTCTCTCTCGCTATCTCTCTCTCTCAAATAAATAAATAAATAAATATCTTAAAAAAAAAAAAAAAAAGAACTGTGGGGAAATCAATTTCTGTTGTTGAAGCCACCCAGTCTGTGGACTTGGCCACAGCCACCCCAACAGACTGAGACAGTCACTACACTGCATTGTTTTCCCATTGCTCATGATGCATCACGTGAGCACGTTTAGATGTGAGTGCACAGTGCAGAGAATGGCGGACAATATCCCGGAGGATATGGGGCCAGTGTGTGAGCAGGGAGGATCTGAGCTCTCCTTGGTCAGTGTCACCTATGAGCAGGCTGATCTAATAGTGCCTAGGGCATGTTCCCAAGAGTGGAGGTTCTGAAAACACTTCTCTTCCCATAAAATCATATTATTTTATAATATATTTAGTACTAATTGTTTGCTGGTCTTAAGTAAAATATCTGACGATTCTGTTTCCATGGATTCTGTGAACAAAACCTCAAATGCCCTTCCTAAGAGTGGCCAAAAATTCATGCATTTTGTGCTATTTCACCCACACAAACTGCACTTGTGTTCCCATGGGGCAGTCAAGTGTCCATCTTCCGGGTAAAAAAGGGGTTCATGATAGCAGGTGAAGGTCTTTGTCCACACCCTTAAACACAGTTGCCCTGTTCACCGTGCAAAAAGAACACCAATATATGACCTACAGCCTCTCCTCTTGAACTTTTTACCTATTAGAAGAAACAGATGAGTGAAAACTCCCAGTGCCAGGCACGATGGAGTAAGCAGAACTCAGCCTATCTCTCCCACTATTTGCAACCAACAACTCTGCAAAGCCAAAGCTGACTGAACCAAAAAGAGAAAGAGAAAAGTCAGCAATTATATTCTGAGATTCCAATACCCATCCCTCAGTAGTTGATAGAACAGGAAGCATACAGGAGATGTGAACAACGTTATCGACCAACTGGCCCCAACTGACATTTATAGAACACACTACCAGTACAAGGATAATTCAGAAAAAAAAAGACAGCAAAGCTAGTAAGTTGGCAGGAGCCAATAGTCAGTCTGTGCTTCTCCCAACACAGAAATCAGACACCCCCCATGGGGCTGTGGTGAGAACGAACAGGACGGTGCCCACGATCCTGCTTTAAGAGGCTAAAAACCACCAACTCAATGTAACGATTAATCACTATTCACTATATCAACACCCAAGATTATGAATGTGAGTCCTTATGACGTTCTGATACTGGGACATACCAAATACGTTTCTTTTTTGGCCTAAATTCTTGTTTAATAGAGAACATTTTAAAAGCCAGTAACTGCACCGTGTCCTGAGTCCTGAGATAAATACACACACACTCACGCTCATGTACCATAGCGTGTGTCTCAGACACATATGCTGTATGTCATACACATGTCATGCATGAAGACAGAGTAATTCCAAAACATAAAACACTGATACTATTAAATATTTATATACAGACATGATTTATTACATATTAATGAACACATGCACAAACACTACCTACATCTCAATGATGCCACAGTCGATTACAGGTGTGTAGCAGTAATGTCAGCTTATATTCACATATTAACTCACAATTTACATGGCAATTTCATAGTCACCATTTCATTTAAGGTCCCCAGTTGTCTCCCATTGTAGTGGGGTTAGAAATCATCACAGTAAAGCATAATGGGACAAGCACAGGTTCTGGAGACAGGAAGGTTTGGTTTGAAATCCTAGCCACATCTGTCGCAGAAGCAAACTCACAGACATAATGATAACAAAATGTGGTAAGTGTGGTGGGAAACTGAAATAGGTATTAAGAAGCGCAACTTCGGGGCGCCTGGGTGGCTCAGTCGTTGAGTGTCTGCCTTCGGCTCAGGTCATGATCCCAGGGTCCTGGGATCGAGCCCCGCATCGGGTTCCCTGCTTGGCGGGAAGCCTGCTTCTCCCTCTCTCACTCCCCCTGCTTGTGTTCATTCCCTCTCTCGCTGTGTCTTTCTCTGTCAAATAAATAAATAAAATCTTTAAAAAAAGAAGCGCAACTTCAGGTGCCTATGACAGACGCTGCCTGGAAGGGGTGTCATCTGGACTGTCTTACAGGAGTGACAGACATAAAAGTCATGGATCCCAGGAAATCAGGACCACACACAAAAGCATAGTGACAAGATATCACCTTCATTCATCCTCTTCCTGCCCTTGAGTCCCCAACCTGTGACCTCTCCTTGGGTCCATACATGCTATGAACTGTGTCCCCCCAGAATTCCTACACTGAAGCCCTAACACCGAATATGACTATATTTGGAGACAGGGCTTTTAGAAACAATACAGTTAAATAAGTTCATAAGGACGGATTCCTAGTCTGATAGGACAGCATCCTTATAAGAAAAGAAAGATACCTCCCTTCCCTTCTTCCTCTCTCTCTCTCTCTCTCCATGCACCTAGGAAAGGCAAGAAAACAGCTGTCTGCAACCAGGAATCTGATAGTCTGAACACCCCAATCTTGAATTTCCAGCCTTCAGAACTGTGAGAAAATAAAGTTCCATTAAGCTACTCCCTCTAGAGCATTTTGTTATGGCAGTCCAAGCAGACTTAGACACCCACCCCCCAGGCCTTCCCTTGGTTATCTCTCCACTACTTATTTTAATTATTGCCTCCCATTTTAGAAATGGTCTCTCTCCTCCACTTCGGTCCTAAATGTCCACCTGCCAGATCAGATGCCCAGCCAGCACTCACAGCTCAGCACAATCTATGATGGGTTTCCTGTCTTTGTCTCACTCCAGATCATTGTCCCGATTTACTTATTTTAGTTAAGAACACCACCATCCTTCTAATAATCAAGAGGTAAACTTTATTGGCTCCTCCCTCTCTCCTTCATGTACCATATTCATCTATAGTTCTTCTCAATAACTTCTCTAATTTTAATTACTTTATTAAAGCCTTCTCATTGTTCACCTGTATTAAGTATTCTGCTGCATTACCATGGGCTCTTTTTGCAAAAGTGGCAGAAATTCCAGGTTAAACTACCTTTACTAAAGAAGATAGTCTGTTGGTCAATGGAACTGAAATGCAGGCTTCAGGCAAGGCTGAATCCAGGGCCTCACTGTTACCAAATATCAATCTCCATAGCTCCGCCCTAATTCCCTGAGTTGACCTCACTCTCAGTCAGGCTCCCCTCATGTAAGGGCAAACATAGCTTTGGACTCACATTCTACCTGTTGGCAATGCCACTGGTAACAAGGTGCCTCGTCCACTGTTCCAGCAAACATCCTAAACAAGTGATGACTGTGGCTCAAGAATAATGTGCTGTGTGTACTCTTAATAGTCAGACCCAGTCCACTGACACCAGCCACAGGGTTGGAGGGTCCCATCTAAGTCCTAATGACTATGAGTGGGAGGGATGGTTCCCCAAAGCAACACTGAGGAGCTGATACCCAAAGTAAGGAACACTAACGAGATAGACAGATAGACAGACAGAATAAAACATCTGTCCTGTATGCCTCTTAATTGTATTTCTTAATTCCAATGTCACTCCACTCTCATTCATCTTAAAAATACCTCTGACATGTCTTTCCTCTATTCCCAAGACTCTAACGACACCCCACTGAAGGCCCTGCAGGGTTCAGGCATGGCAATTCACAAGCACAATGAGAAATTTCAGAGCCCTCCTTGAATAAGAGGAAGAAACTTGGAAAGAGATGACGCTCTCATGACAGAATCACTGGGAGGGAGAGTGGGGGGGGGGCGTTATGGTTTTACTTCATTTCCTGTGGTCCCATTGGACACCTTGGGCTAATAGGGCTCATAAACAGGTCTGTGACATAACAATCCACACATCCAAGATGGTATCCCCAGCAAAGCACCCAGAAACACAGATTCTGGTGGCCCTGGGTTCCCCATGCACCTGTCAGAACCCTCCTACTGGAGTCCTTTTTCCCTCCTCCTTCCTCAAGAGAGCTACAGTTTTTCTTTCCTCGTCATTATGTCATGAGCCCCACAAGAATGTAATACTATGAGGACAGTGAGTAGATCAATTTTATTTATGTCTCTACTTCCAGAGCCTGGGCGAGTACCTGGCAAGTTGTACCCTTAATAAATATTTATCGATTGAACGAATGAACCAGAGGGTCCAAACATGATTACGTTTTTGCACTTTGACCACACTTCATCCCAAATCTAGTGTATGGCATGTGATCCAAAGATGTTTACCGGATCTAATTTATTTCAAAATATATAAAAAAGGATCCTAATCAGATTTTCTTGTTTGGGGCCAGTGCTGGTTTTGGGAAGCAGCTGGATTTGAGTTATCACTGTGCCAGCATCCCTAAAATTGACAGCCTCTAATCATAAAACTATAGAACATTCACAGATGTAAGGAACTTACTTGCAAACAAGCCATGTTCTGTTTTCCGTGTCATTCCTGTTTCATGGCAAGGGCTGCTGAAGCAAGTGTCAAGGACATCTGAAAACAAATGTTATCCTTTCTTCCATATAAATCATGTCATTTCGCACCATCTATACAGAGGAATAACGGCCATGAATGCACATCCCTCCCTCGACCCCAAGCAAACTCTGCTCCTTCCAGGGTTTTCCCACCTCGACGCCCACCCTCCACCCTGCCAGGTGGCCATCCGGGCTCAGCATCCAGCAGCTTCTCTTCTGCTTGGGGAACCCAGTGAATTTTAATGCTATTGAGCAACTCAACTCAAACACTCCTGGTGTGAACTGAATAAAGCTCTGGTTGCTAGGCAACCGTTACAAAAGAAGAATTTCCAAAATAAAAAGTGACCCAGAATACACTTAAATCAAGTACAACTGCACACTTAATTTGCAATTGGTTGGGATGTACCCACACCTTGGCTAGATGGTCTATTTCTTGGTTACTCTAGGAAATAGCCTTTCACATTTCTAATGAAGGGGGAAGTATTTTTGCCTCCTCCCAGAGACCCAGTGAAGAAACAAAGAAAAATGTTTCATTGCTGGGATTCCTGGCACGTAGTGGGGGCTCGATAAATATTGGTTGAATGAATGCATGAATGAATGAATGAGTGGCTATGTGGGCACAAGGGCCTGCTTTTGCAACCTGAGGAGTCATGGCCTTGGAAGATATAGACACACAAAGTCCTATTTGTATGTGATAGTTTCAAAATAAGTCCACAAATCCTTTGGTCTTTCTCCCCTCAGGAGATGAAGCAGGAATGGGAGTTGGGCTTAACAATTAATTTCTAACTAATACAATGTGACAGAATTCATAGCATGTGACTCCATCACAGAAAAAACTGAAACTTCTCCCTCTCTCCCTACCTCTCTCTCTATCACTCATTCTGGGGAAGCTACCTGCCCTGTCCTGAGACACTCCAGCCATCTATGGAGAGGCCCGCGTGGTAAGGAGCTGAGGCTTCCTGCCAAGAGAAAGGTGAGAGAATCATCTTCCAAACAGTCTCTGGCCTCAAGCAAGCCTTCAAATGCCTGTGGCCTCGCCAACCTTCCAGTGCGGTGGCAAGAAAGACCCCTCCCAGCCAGAACCACCCCGGGGAAGGCCACTCCCAAACTCCTGACCCACAGGAACAGGGAAATATAAATTAAATAGGTCCTATTTTAAGCCTCTGTGTTGTGGGGTGGTTTATTGTGGGACAATAGATAATCCTCTTTCTCCTTTATGGACACAACACAAATAGAAACTCCCTGAGGGTGTCTTGCTCACTCTTGTATCCTCAACACCTGGCATTTTGTGAATTCAGTAAACCATGGGGAGCAGCTCACTGAATGACAAGCTTGTCCCTAATCCTTTAGGGGAAGCTATACAAACAGATTCACACACCGGAAACAGGATCATCCTTCACCAGTGAAAGAGACTTTTAAACAAAGAACCATTCGAAAGCTTAATTATTTAAAAAAGGAACTATTAACTTGAATTTTATAGAAAAAGAAAGACCATTAAAAAATTTTAATGAAAAGGAACTATTAGAAACTATGGAAACAGTGCTATTAGAATTAGCATAATCCTCCTCCCTTACGGAGGTGGAAAGGAGCTACGTCCAGAGGGAGTATGAGGCATATAAGAAATATAATGTATCCAAGATAAGAACAACTGACAAACGACAGAGCCTGAGAAGTCCATTCTTGTCCTGAGAAAGAGAAAGCAGTACAGCGCGGGACACAGTGGGAACGGTGGGTCTCGGGTCCCACTTGGGGATTTTCTTGTCCTCCTGAAGCGATGTCATCAAAGGAGTTTAAGGACACAGAGACCAGTTGAACAGGATTAGCCTCAGACCTTTGTGCCTTTGAGCTGCTGTAATGGTAAGTCCTCCCCAAGCCTGTGCTCCAGGCACACCTAGGAGACAGTGGGATGTACGCCTGCCCTCTGCTGGCCTGAGAAGACCTCAAGAGGAAGACCTGAAACCAAAGGGGCCCACATTCAGGCTCACACGCGTCCCACTTCCATTATCACAGGACATTATCGTTTGGGGGTGGGCCATACACCCCTGCAGAAATAAGAGAAGGTGACCAATGGCAGCAAATCACTGTCTTATTTCCTCTGTGACAATTAGGGCCCTGAAGATTAAAGCCAGGATTTGTCCTCCACGCCAACCTCAGACAACTGAAGGCTAATTATATTCAAATGCAAAGATCCACTGATGTTTGTGTTTCTTTTTAACAACTGGTAATATGTTCTCTATCACTTGCTGTGAAGTAGGCAAGGAAAGAAGTTGTAGCCTGGAGTCTGAGTTACTTATCACCCCACTCCCATGGGAGGGGACATTTTTAAATATGCCCAATTGCCTAAGAATACCCAAAAATTAAAATAGTAATTTAGATGTCCCAGACCAGATAATCCTACTCTACTTGTCATCCACTGCTTTTGAGTCTTCCCGGGGCCACCATATCAAGTACCAGGACTCCCAACTTAACATGTTGCTGTTGCCCTTGGTTATTTCAAGGAAAACTCACTGAGTGTTGGCTCTGTGCCAGGCGCTATGGTAGGCTCTTGACGTACATTACTCAACTGGGCCCAACAACACTTCAATAAATGAGAAAAATGAAGCTAAGAGAATCTGAATTCTTTACCAGAGGTCACAAAGCTGGAGGGGTGTCAACTGCCAAACCCAGATTCTTGCAGCTGTCCCCACGAAGCGATCACAACACTCTGAGCATCTGAAGACAAGCTGTTTCCATCACCCTAGTCAACCCCCCCCTGTCCCCCCCCCCCCCCCCCTTAACATGTGTTGACCAAGCTTCCACCGTTTTCAAAGAGTTTAATTGCTTGGCTGAATTTATTTAGAAATAATATATCCCTACTTATTAAGAACTCTTAATCTGGGCTTTTGCTCAGCAGGAGACAATCAGATTTATCACAGAATTCATAATGATCCCGGCATAAGCTACTGGCATTTTACTAAGGTATAGCTTTTCTGAAACATTGAATGTAGCTCTAAATTCCCCATAATTCAGGTCTTACCTCCCAGAGATCTTTAAGAGAGAAATTTATAATACAATCAATGTAGTGTTTAAGAGGGAGATTCTATTCTGAGGATATAAAAAGAACCCAGCGTTAACCCCCTCCACCACTGCCCCATTTCTCCCAGCCTCTTCCAAGTTAACCCAGCAGGGAGGAAGCTGGAAGGGGAAGGAAGGGAGGAGTGGGGGAGGGGAAGCAGCCAAGACGTGCTGGAAGAGAGGAGACTGCCTTTCATTCCAGAGGTCCCAAAGCAAAGAAAGGAAAGGGTGCCTGGACTCCCCAACAAGCTACCTGCTGTTTGACAATGCTGCCACCTTCTGGCACAAAGTGGAAATTCATGGGAAAAGACTACCAGTCACTACCTACCACTCAATAGATAAGCTAACAAAGATGTGATCCCTAGAGACCAATAAAGTTAGAAAAAAAAATTACCCCCAATACATTCCTGGGATCTATTTAAACTAGAATTAAGTATCTTCACTTTTCAGGCTCCTATCTTTTCAAATATACCATCTAGTGCCTGGACAAATTAGAGAAACTTTAATATTCTCCCAACACACATGCATGCCCCACTTCCACTCCATTGCCCCACCCAGCAGTCACAGCCTCCAGTGACTTTTCATTTTACCTGGGGACAAATCTGTTGCTCTGGCCCATGAGGGAGCCCAAGCTGGCCGCCTACAAGCCCAGTTTCAGCAGCTCCGAGTGTGTGTGTGTGTGTGTGTGTGTGTGTGTGGACAGCAACATTTTCAAGTGCTTTAAGTGGGGCGCTCCCTACCTCCTCAGTCAGCTGCCAACCCTATATGCCCTATACGGATATGCACACATCTTCACACCCCTGAAGTCAGGAAAGCTCACTTGGGAACTCATGTCCACCCAGAACCTCAAGATGTGACCTTATTTAGAAACACATATACTTGCAGATATACTCAGTGAAGAAGGGTGGCACTGGATTAGACGGGACTCTAAATCCAGTATGACCGGGCCCTTATCAGAACAGATGCCATGACAAAGACACACAAGGAGAAGTCCTGTGAAGACAGAGGCAGAGACCGGAGTGATGCAGATTCAAGCCAAGGAATGTCAAAAATTGCCAGCAACCACCAGAAGCTAGAATAGGCAAGGAAGGAGTCTCCCCAGGAGCCACAGGAGGGAGCATGGCCCTACTGACATCCTGATGTCAGACTTCTAGCCTCTGATACTGTGAGAGAAAAAACTGCTTTGTTTTAAGCCACCCGGTTTACGGTCCTCGGTTTCAGCAGCCTTAGGAAACTCATACATTATTTGTTTTCCGATCTTCTACTAAAATAAAGAGCCCTGAAATAAACCCTCACAAACGTGGTCAAATTATTTTTTACAAGGGTACCAAGAGCATTCGGTGAGGGGGAAAAAAACCATCTCTTAGACAAAATCAATACACAAAAAATCTGTTGTGTTTCTATACACTAATGACAAACTATCAGAAAGAGAATTAAGAAAATGATCTCATCTACAATTCCATCAAAAAGAATAAAATACCTATGAATAAACTTAATGAAGGAAGTGAGAGATCTGTACACTGGAAACTCTAAGACATTAATGAAAGAAATTGAAGAAGACACAAAAAATTGGAAAGATATTCCATGCTCACGATTGGAAAAATTAATAATGTTAAAATGTCCATGCTACCCAAAGAAATTGACTGATTCAGTGCAGTCCCTATCAAAATTCCAATGGCATTTTTCACAGAAATAGGACAGATAACCCTAAAATTTGTGTGGAACCAAAAACACCCCAAATATTCAAAGCACTCTTAAAAAGAACAAAGCTAGCAGCATCATGCTTCCTGATTTCAAAGTATATTACAAATCTATAGTAATCAAAATAGTCGGCATTGGCAAAAAAACAAAAGCAAAAACAATTCCAAACAAACAAAAAACAGACACATACATCGAGGAAACAGAATAGGGAGCCCCGAAATAAAACCAAGCATATATGGTGACTAATTTACAACAAAAGAGCCAAGAATATACATAGGGAAAGGCAGTCTCTGCATCACTGTTGGAAGCACACGCAGAAGAATGAAACTGGGCCACTTATCTCACACCACACACAAAATTAACTCAAAATGGATTACAGACTTGGCTGTAAGACCTGAAACCATAAAAACTGTAGAAGAAAACAAAGCAGGAAGCTCCTTGCCATGAGTCCTGGTGATGACTTTTTAGACTAGACACCAGAAAGAAGACAACGAAAACAAGTGGAAGGACAGCAAGGCAAAAATCCTGTGCACAGCCAAGGAAACCACCAACAGAATGAAAAGGCAACCTGCCAGATTGGGAAAAATATTTGCAATCACATTTCTGATTAAGGGTTACTATCCAAAACATATGAAGAACTCCTACAATTCAAAAGCAAAAGCCAAACCACCCAATGAGAAAACAGGGAGATCTGAAAATACATTTTTTTAAAGATTTTATTTATTTATTTGACGGAGATCACAAGTAGGCAGAGAGACAGGCAGAGAGAGAGGAGGAAGCAGGCTCTCCGCTGAGCAGAGAGCCCGATGCGGGGCTTGATCCCAGAACCCTGGGATCACGACCTGAGCTGAAGGCAGAGGCTTTAACCACTGTGCCACCCAGGTGCCCCAAGACATTTTTTTTTAATTTTTTTTTAAAAAATTATCCATCTGGATAATTTTAAAATTATTTTAAAAGACATCCAGATGGATAATAGGTAGGTGCATGAAAAGATGTTCAACATCACTCAGCATCAGAGAAATGCAAATCAAAACCGTAGTAAGATAGCACCTCACCCCTGTCAGAATAGCTACTGTCAGGAAGACGAAAATCAATGAGCGCTGGTGGGTCTATGCACCGCTGGTGGGCAGTAAACGGATTCAGCCAACATGAAAAGCAGGAGGAAGGCTTCTCCAAAAACTGACAGTGGAACTATCATCCTGTTCTAGAAATCCCACTTCTGGGAATCTACTTAAAGGAAACAAAAACACTGTGTCGAAGAGATATCTGCAGCCCTATGTTCACTGCTGCCCTATTAAAATAGTCAAGTCATGGAAACCTGAGTGTCCACCAACAGATACATGGGTAAGGCAGTTTAAGAAGTGGTGGGACACACACACACACACACACACACACACACACACACACACATTCTGTAGCCATAAAAAAGAATGAAATCCTGCCATTTGCAACAATATGGTTGGACCTGGAGAGCATTATGTTAAGTGAAGCAAGCAGAGAGAGAAAGAACAACACTGTATGATCTCACTTCTAAGTGAATAAAAAAAAACTTCACAGAAAAAAGAGATCAGATTTGTGTTAACCAGCGATGGGGTTGAGGGGGGGGGACAGGTAGAAATGGATGAACCAGGTGGTCAAAAGGTGTAAGCTTCCAGTTACAAGAGAAATAAGTACTAGAGACGTAATGTACAACACTATAGCTACGGCTAACATTGCTGTATGGTCTTTTCTTAAAGATTTTTTTTAAGTCATTTCCACGCCCACTATGGGATTCGAACCCACAACCCCGAGATTAAGAGTTTCACGCTCCACTGACTAAGGCAGCCAGGTGTCCCTGCGTACGGTATATCTGAAAGTTGTGAAGAGAGTAAATACTAATGTTTCTCATCAAAAGGGGGGAAAATGTGTTTTTCTCTTCTCTTTTTGTATCTATAGGAGATGGTGGATGTTAACTAAACTCACTGTGGTCCTCATTTCATAATAGATGAAAGTCACATCATAATGCTGTGCACTTGAACACAGACAGTGCTGTATGTCAGTAGATCTCAGCAGAACTGGGGGGGGGAAGGAACTGTCAAAATTTAAAATAAGAAAAAAAAATTTTAATAGACAAAAGATTTAAATAAATACTTCACCAAAGATGATCCACAGATTGCGGGGAGGTGGGGTGGGGGCAGCCTAGGAGAAGACGTCCGACCCCAACAGTCTTTAGGGAAAAGCAAACCGAAGCCGCAGTGAGCTATCACGGTGCAGCTATGAGGACGGCAAAAATCAAAGCACACGACAAGGCCAAGTGCTACCAAGGACGCAGAGAAACTAGAACTTAGTTGCGAATAAAAACTACGGCAGCCACTTCCAAAACACAATTTGACAACTCTATGTGAAGCGGAAGAACACACACCATGCAACCCAGCAGCCCGAGTCTTCAGTGTTTACAAGTGAAATGAAAACCTATGTTCGCAGAAGACCGTGCACAAACGAGTTCTTGTGCGGAAGTGCTCCAAACCGGAAACAACGGAAATGTCCTGCCCTGGGGAGCAGGTGAGTGCAGCCTCAGCAGCAGAAAGGAAGCCACGCGGGGGACGCAGCGGAGGGTACATCACAAGATGAGACAGGAGACAGGCTCAAACGGATGGTGCTAAGAGGCCAGACTCCAAAGGGCGCCTACGGTAGGATCACCTTTACCTGCTTAGGCAGAAAACCAATCAGTTGTTCTGAGGGGCTGAGGGTCAGGAGACCCGTAGATTACAACAAGCCACAAGGACCCTTGGGGAGGGTGGTAACAACAACCGTAGACATTTGCTGAACCTCATACAAGGCACAAAAAGGGTGTATTTTAGTTTATATAAATTACATCTCTACTCATCCAATTCCTGATCAGCCCTGCGCTACTGCTGAGTGCTTCAGTGAGCCGCTGCTGTCCTACCACAGGGGTTTTTGAGGACCTGGCCCCAGACATGTCAGGCCCCTGCCTCTCCTTCCAGCCTCATCCATCATCCTGCCTCTCCGTCTCCAAACACACGCATTTCCCTCATCTTTGCATGGGTTCCCCCACCCAGATCACCTCACGCCTCATCCCTCCATTTCAGCCCCCTTCCCGCAGCCCAAGGAAGCCTCCTCGGACCTCCATCCACTCCGCACCGCACTGTGCATGCTCACTCACCCTCCGGCCTCCCGTGTTTCGTGTTTCGGGGCGCACCATGCCCTTGCTGGTGACAGGTGTCTGATCATTGAGATGCTAATTTTAGAAAACAAGTGATTGTAAGCACATTCTCTTCTCTTTGAAATACATATAAGTCCTTTTGGAAACTCAGTGTTAGGACTCAGGAATGTCTTCCTCAAGGACCTGAGAACCATTCTTTGAGGGAGGGGTAAAGGGGAAGAAGTATCACCCCTCCCAGTTCCTGGGCGAAGGACCAGAGCCTACATTCAACGGGTACCTTGCTCCAAGTGGCAAATGTACTTCCGCCCATAAAAACAGGAGAAGCCTGTTGTTCTTCTAGGTAAAGCTAATTAGCTCACACAGGTGGTCACCCCAATTACCAGGTAAAGTGAGTCACACACAATTCTGTGTGATAGATGGTGCTGTCAAGCCTGTTTCTCAGAGGACTAGTTATCATTTATCTTGCCAATGTGTATGAAATTGATGTATCTGCGTGGCTGTATTAAAAAGTGAGATTTCTTGGTCTTGGCAGTCTCCAAATGGGTTGCGTGATGTGCACCACACTCCAGCTTAACACTGACTCAGTGATGACGCTCTCTTCTTTCTTGACTACCTTGGGGGGCAGGTTTCTTGGCTTGGGAGCAGAATTTCTTTTGCATTCTATTTCCCTAACAGCCAAATCTCAATAAAGGCATTCTAATTTCCTCCAAAGGCACACAGCAAGTGCTATAGCAAATTATCAAGTTGTTCTCCACATTATTTTCCTTTCTGATCTGTTATGAGGATTAAGTCAGATCCCATCAGGCCCGTGTTCACTGCACTGGGTCATCGTAAAGTCTCACTCTCTTCAACCTTAGGCCTAAAGTGTGTCCACAAGCCCCACTCACTTCCCAGTGGCCAAGAAGTCCACAAGCCCCACTCACTTCAGGCAAGAAGTGACCTACTATGAGGTTGACCTTTCATCTCATTTCAGTTCACACCTTCCACCATTTATGAAAATAGCGCTCCATGTTCCTCTTCCCTAAATTAAAAGCACCTTATTATTCCTCGTGACCCTTAATAGCACTACCTTCTCCTTTTGCCCTCAGCAGAGTCTCTAATGTCTGTCTAAAGTGTGCATCCCATCCTCCTCCCTCCCCCTCCACAGACAGCTGCTTTGGGCAGGGCTGGTCTTTCTTCAGAAGCAAAGTCCAGGGATTCTGTGGGGTCAGAGAGGTTAGCCCCTTCCATTGACAGCAGGTAAGTGACACCAGGATGCTCCTGTAACAAAATGTTGCCATAAGGACACTATAAGGTGTGTGGCGGGGGGGGTGAGGGCATCCCAGAATCCCTGAGGAGCTGGACCGCAGCTGTATCAGGCTCACCTCTAACTGGGAGTTCAGTTTGGGAAGGGACAGGCCAAGCACCCTGAGCTGGTTGTGCCCCCAGCACTCCCCAGTCCGCCCAGCCCTGCAGCTGCTGTGTGCTGCAGATGGCCGTCCCCTGTGGAGTCAGGGCCCAGAGGGGAGGGTGCTGGGGCCCTGAGGCTAGCGAGAGAGGGAGAGGTGTCCATAAAACCCTGCCTTATGCTCTGAGGACATTATGTCTGCAGTTTGGTTTGGGATCCCGCTGCTGTCTCAGGGGCTCTGACCTGAGGCGATGGGGAGCTCCCTGGGGCTCCCCAGGTGAACTGCTGAGAATGGCTTGAGTGAGTCCTTGCATGAACAGAGACGGTGGGATTGGGGGTGCCCTTTGCCCAGTGCTAAGGACACCCCTGCACTGGGTCCCTCTTTGCCCGTCTCCATGCGGGAGACTCTCTGTGTCTCCCCCAGCAGCGTCTCAGGCCGTGCTGGCAGGGGGCCGTGGGTGGTGGGACGTGTGTGCGCCCCCACAGCTGGGAAATGTCCTCAGCCTTCTCCGTGAATGGGCAGAGCAGCGAGTGGAAGCTGCCGCTCCTTCCCCTCCCCAAAGATGCTCTCTCCTGAGGAATACAAACAAAACAGGGCTCACTTTTCTGAGAGGTCAGAGACTCCTGCTAAGCGTACCAGGAGATGAGGGCCATTAAGCTCATGGTAGATGAAAACGTGCTATACACTTAGGGAAGGTAGAAAAAATAACACTCAATGTTTTCTAAGTGTTTGCAAGCGTGAACTGAAGGAAGCGGAAGGCTGTCGCAGCAGTGCCTGCAGGTCACACCAGGCCCGCTAGGGGGCGAGCGGGGTTTGCTGTTTACACATGGCAGGCTTACCAGCAAGAGACAGAACCTTTAGCATGGCCCAGGGCAGCCGACCTTGGACTTACATGAACTACAGGAATCATCACGACAAATCAGAGAGGGACGTAAGTGCAGAACAGCTCAATAACTTGTCACAGCACTGCTGTGCAATTTCCAAGAAAATCAGACTCTGTCAGCCATGTCGTCTGTAAAATGGAAATGAACCCTTCTCTCTAGAGTGGCTCTGAGAAGTAGGACTGAGAAGGGGAGCAAGATGGCAGAGGAGTAGGTGACCCAAATTTCCTCTGGTTCCAGGAATTCAGCTTGATAGTTATCAAACCATTCTGAACACCTGTAAACTCAACAGAAGAGAGAAGAGAAGAACAGCAGTAATTCTATGAACAGAAAAGCAACCACCTTCTGGAAGGCAGGACCTGCAGAGAAGTGAAGCTGAGGCGAAATACGGGAAGACAGACCGTGGGGGCAGGGGCCAGCTCCCAGCAAGCGGTGGAGCAGCACAGCACAAAATCTGACCTTTTAGAAGTCTGCTCCATTGAGGGACATCGCTCCAGAGGCTAAGTAGGGTGGAGCCCTCATGGGGACAGTGTGCTCTCAGGTCCCGCCGGGTCACAGAAAGACCAGGGGTGCCTGAGTGTGGCAGAGTTCCCAGGTATCAGAGCAGGGAAGCCAGCTGCAGAAACAGAGCCAAGGAGGGGCTCTCAGCTCGGGGCTGCCATAAACCAGGATCCAAGGCACAGTTGGGATATTGCTCCTTGAGCAGAGACCCCACAAGTGGCAGATCCAGGGAGAACCCCCCTCCTTTTTCCATCAGGAGGAGAGGCACGGGATCATGCTGCAGGAATCTGCTGGGAATGGAGACTCCAAATGGGGCTGTTTGCCAGAGATAGAAATGCTCAGTCACAGGCTGGCCGAGCACAGAGTGCAGCCAGAGAGCAGGGAGACAGGCGTGATTAACTGCTTTTCTCTGAGGGCTCACTCAAGCTCTCGGCTCCTCCAGGGCCAGATATTGGGAGGTCACCATTTTCATTCTCATCCTCCAAAGCTGTATGGAAAGCTTTCAGGGAACAAAGCTGGCAAGTGCAAACCTGGCAAGGGCGGTGCAATTCCCCCTTGAGTAGACATTTGAGAATCACTGCAACAGGCCCCTCCCTTAGAAGATCAACAAGAACATCTAGAAAAGACCAAGTTCACCAAGCAATAGAACTGCAAAACACCAGTGCTAAGGTAAAGCAACACACAGAATTTATGGCTTCTTTCCCATTATTCTTTAGTCTTTCAAAGTTAAAATTTTTAACAATTTTTTCCTTTCTCTATTTTTTAATTTTTTGAATTTTTCCTCTTTCCTATTAACCTATTTTAACTATTTTATCTTATCAATACCTTTTCAAAAATCTTTTTTGATTCTCACTTTTATAGCCATATTCTATCCTTTCATTGTATTTAACCCTATGTTTTATATACATAGAAGTTTTTCGTTATTTAAAATTTTGGAATACAGTTTCTTCTAACAGACCAAAATATACCCTAAATCTAGTGGATGCCTTTTTTCTACCCTCTAGCCTGAATACATTCTCCTTTTTTTTTCTTTTTTCAACCAAATGCTTATCTTATCAATTCCTTTTTGAGAACTTTTTAAATTTTCATCTTTAAAATTGGGAGACAGTTTCTTCTAACAGATCAAAACACACTCAAAATCAAGTGTGTGGCTCTGTTCTATTCACCAGCCTTTTTTTTTTTTTTTTTTTTTTTTTTTTTTTTGCCCTTTCTTCTCCCCATGGTTTCAGGTCTCTTCTGATTTGGTTAGTGTATATTTTTCTGGGGTCATTGTTACCCTTTTAGCATTTTGTTCTCTCATTCATCTATTTTCCTCTGGACAAAATGACAACGCAGAAAAACTCACCTCAAGAAAAAAAAAGAACAAGAGGCAGAACCAACTGCTAGAGACTTAATCAATATGGACATTAGTAACATGTCAGAAATAGAGTTCAGAATGATGATTATAAAGATGCTAGCTGGGGGGCGCCTGGGTGGCTCAGTGGGTTAAAGCCTCTGCCTTCCACTCAGGTCATGGTCTCAGGGTCCTGGGATCCAGCCCTGAATCGGGCTCTCTGCTCAGTGGGGAGCCTGCTTCCCCCTCTCTCCCTGCCTGCCTCTCTGACTACTTGCAATCTCTGTCTACCAAATAAATAAATAAAATCTTAAAAAAAAAAAAAAGATGCTAGCTGGGCTTGAATAAAGCATAGAGGATACTAGAGAATCCCCTACTGGAGAAATTAAATCCCTTATTACAGAAATAAAAGAACTAAAATCTAACCAAGTTGAGATTTTTAAAAAAGCTGCAATGTACAATGAGGTACAATAAAAAATGGAGGCTCTTCCTGCTAGCATAAATGAGGCAGAAGAGAGAATTAGTGGTATAGAAGACCAAATGATGGAGAATAAAGCAGCTGAGAAAAAGACAGATAAACAACTACTGGACCATGAGGGGAGAATTTGACACCATAAGATGAAACAATATTAGAATAATTAGGATCCCAGAAGAAGAAGAAAGAGAAGGGGGGAGATTGGAACAAATTATAGTAGAGAACTTCCCTAATTTGGGAAGGAAACAAGCAATAAAATCCAAGAGGCACAGAGAATCCCCCTCAAATACAATTAGAATAGGTCCACACCCCGTCATCTAATAGTAAAACTTACAAGTCTCAGAGACAAAGAGAAAATCCTGAAAGCAGCTTGGGACAAGAGGTCTGTAACCTACAATGGTAAAAATATTAGACTGGCAAAAGACCTACCCACAGACACTTGGCAGGCCAGAAAGGACTGGCATGATATATTCAGAGCACTAAATGAGGAAAAAAATGCAGCCAAAAACACTATATCCAGCTAGGCTGTCATTGAAAATACAAGGAGAGATAAAAAGCTTCCAGGAAAAACAAAAATGAAAAGAATTTGCAAATACCAAACCAGCCCTACAGGAAATATTGAAAGGGGTTCTCTAAGCAAAGAGAGAGCCTAAAAATAACACACCAGAAAGGAACAGAGACAATATACAGTAATAGTCACCTTACAGGCAATACAATGGCACTAAGTTTATATCTTTCAATAGTTACCCTGAATGTAAATGGGCTAAATGCTCCAATCAAAAGACACAGGGATCAGAATGGATTAAAAAAAAAAAAAAAACAGGACCCATCTATATACTGTCTGCAAGAAACTCATTTTAGACCCAAAGACACCCCCAAATTTAAAGTGAGGGGGTGGAAAATAATTTACTATGCTAATGGACATCCCAAGAAAGCTGGGGTGGCAATCCTTGTATCAGATAAATTAGATTTTAAGCCAAAGGCTATAATAGATGAGGAAGGGCACTATATCATTCTTAAAGGGTCTGTCCAACATGAAGATCTAACAATTTTAAATATCTATGCCCCTAACATGGGAGCAGCCAATTATATAAACCAATTAATAACAAAGTCAAAGAAACACATCAACAATAATACAATAATAGTAGCAAACTGTTACACCCCTCCCTGAAATGGACAGATTATCTAAGCAAAAGATCAACAAGGAAATAAAGGCTTTAAATGACACACTGGACCAGATGGACATCACAGATATATTTAGAACATTCCATCCCAAAGCAAGAGAATACACATTCTTCTCTAGTGCACATGGAGCACTCTCCAGAATAGATCACATCATAGGACACAAATCAGGTCTCAACTGGTACCAAAAGACTGGGATCATTCCCTGCATATTTTTGGACCACAATGCTTTGAAACTAGAACTCAACCACAAGAAGAAAGTTGGAAAGAACTCAAATACATGGAGGCTAAAGAGCATCCTAGTAAAGAATGAATGGGTCAACCAGAAATTAAAGAAAAATTGACTAAATTCATGGAAACAAATGAAAATGAAAACATAACTGCTCAAAATCTTTGGGATACAGAAAAGGCTGTCCTGAGAGGAAAGTATATAGCTATACAAGCCTTTCTCAAGAAACAAGGTCTCAAGAACATAACCTAACCCTACACCTAAAGGAGCTGGAGAAGAAACAGTGAATAAAGCCTAAACCCAGCAGGAGAAGAGAAATACTAAAGATCAGAGAAGAAATCAATGAAATAGAAACCAAAAGTACAATAGAACAGATCAATGAAACTAGGAGCTGGTTCTTTAAATAATTAATAAGATTGATAAATCCCTGGTCAAACTTATCAAAAAGAAAAGAGGGATGCCTGGGTGGCTCAGTGGGTTAAGCTGCTGCCTTTGGCTCAGGTCATGATCCCAGGGTCCTGGGACTGAGTCCCACATCGGGCTCCCTGCTCAACGAAGAGCCTGCTTCTCCCTCTCCTCTGCCTGCCTCTCTGCCTACTTGTGATCTCTGTCTGTCAAATAAATAAATAAAATCTTAAAAAAAAAAAAAAAAGCTAGAGGGGTAAAGAAAAAAAGAGGGAAGGAAAGAAGTATTCAGTTTGTGGGGATTAATAGATAGATTTAAGGCTATCAGCCAAGCCAGGGATCATTCAAGAGCTGCCCTAATTCACTGATTGGGGGAAGCAGCTACACAGCTTGTACTATATGCCCCCCTCCCCCCCGCCGGTGCTCCAGCCAGGGCTGAGTGGACTAGGAAGGAGCACTTTACCCAACCTGAACTGGGAAGTTAGAACTGAGACTTTAAGGTCTCTGTCTGGGGAGTTAGGTGGAGAAGCCATGCTTTGCTGTGTAGGTAAAGTAGAAGAGAAAGTCTTTAGGAGAGAGGGGGCAAAAAAAATGTTCCATTACAGTTCAGCACCTCTCTGCTTCTGCTGTCTCTCTCCTGGGTTATTTTTTTTCTCTTCCAAATTTTTATTGAAATTCTAGTTATCGCCTGGGTTATTTTAAGAGCCTCCTAACAGGTGTCCCTGCCTCTGTCTTTGCCCCCTTGGCCTCTTGACCCTGGGGGGTGATTCTGTCCCGACTTTAACCAGATTCCCTCAGTCCTCCCCTTAACTATGTCATAGCTTCAGACCTCAGAGTAGAAGCCAAAGTACCTAAAACAGTTTTAAAAACCCACATGACCTCCCCCAGAACAACCATTACATCTCTAATCTCCTTGCTCAGCAGGGAGCCTGCTTCTCTCTCCACCTCTGCCTGCCTCTCTGCCTGCTTGTGTGCTCCCTCTCTCTCTCTTTCTCTCTGACAAATAAATAAATAAATAAAATCTTTAAAAAAAAAAGAGAGAGAGAAAGGCCCCAAATTAATAAAATCATGAATGAAAGAGCAGAGATCACAACCAACACCAAAGGACTATAAACATTTATAAGAACATATTATGAGCAATTATACACCAGCAAATTTGACAATCTGGAAGAAATGGATCCATTCATAGAGATATATAAATTACCAAAACTGAAAAAGGAAGAAATAGAAAACCTGAACAGACACATAACCAGTAAGGAGATTGAAGGAATAATCAAAAATCTCCCAACAAACAAGAGCCCAGGGCCAGATGGCTTCCCAGGGGAATTCTACCAAACATTTAAAGAAGAATTAATACCTATTCTCCTGAAACCATTCCAAAAAATAGAAATGGAAGGAAAACTTCCACGCTCATTTTTTGAGGCCAGCATTACCTTGATCCCAAAACCCATCCAAAAGGAGTTTTAATCCTGATTAACATGAACGTAAAAATTCTCACCAAAATACTAGCCAACAGGATCCAACTGTACATTAAAAGATTATTCACCACGACCAAATGGGATTTATTCCTAGGCTGCAAGTTTGGCTCATTATCCACAAACCAATCAATGTGATACAATATATTAATAAAAGAAAGAACAAAAACCATATGACTCTTAATGGATGCTGAAAAAGCATTCAACAAAGTACAGCATCCTTTCTTAATTGAAATTCTTCAGAGTGTAGGGATAGAGAGTACATATCTCAATATCATAAAAGCCATCTATGAAAAACTCACAGCAAATATCATTCTGAATGGGGAAAAACTGAGAGCTTTTCTCCTAAGGTCAGGAACAGGGCAGGGCTGCTGACTATCACCACTGCTGTTCAACATAGTACTAGAAGTCCTAGCCTCAGCAATCAGACAACAACAACAACAACAAAAGGCATCCGAATCGGCAAAGAAGTCAAACTCACTCTTTGCAGATGATATGATACTATACATGGTAAACCCAAAAGACTCCACTCCAGAACTGCTAGAACTCATATAGGAATTCAATAAAGTGTCGGGATATAAAATCAATGCACAGAAATCAGTTGCGTTTCTATACATCAACAGCAAGACAGAAGAGAAATTAAGGAGTCAAGCCCACATACAATTTACCCAAAACGATAAGATACCTAGGAATAAACCTAACCAAAAAGGCAAAGAATCTGTACTCAGAAAACTATAGAGTATTCATGAAAGAAACTGAGGAAGACACAAAGTAATGGAAAAACATTTCATGCTCATGGACTAGAAGAACAAATATTGTGAAAATGTCTAAGCTACCTAGAGCAATCTACACATTTAACACAATCGCTATGAAAATACCATCAACTTTTTTCAATAAAATGGAACAAATAAGCCTAAAATTTATATGGAACCAGAAAAGACCCCAAATAGCCAGAGGAATGTTGAAAAAGAAAGCCAAAGTTGGCGGCATCACAATTTCAGACTTCAAGCTCTATTACAAGGCTATAACCATCAAGACAGTATGGTACTGGCACAAAAACAGACACATAGATCAATGGAACAGAACAGAGAGCCCAGAAATGAACCCTCAATTCTATGGTCAACTAATCTTCAACAAAGCAGGAAGGAATGTCCAATGGAAAAAAGTGTCTTCAACAAATGGTGTGGGAACATTGGACAGCCACATGCAGAAGAATGAAACTGAACCATTTCCTTATACCACATGGAAAAACAGACTCGAAATGGATGAAAGACCTCAATGTGAGACAGGAATCCATCCAAATCCTTGAGGAGAACATAGGTACCAACCTCTTCAACCTCAGTAACAGCAACTTCTTCCTACAAACATCGCCTAAGACAAGGGAAGCAAGGGCAAAAATGAACTATTGAGACTTCATCAAGGTAAGCTTTTGTACAGCAAAGGAAACAGTCAAAAAAAACAAAAGACAAGAGACAGAACGGGAGAAGATATTTTCAAATGACATGTCAGATAAATGGCTAGTATTCAACATCTATAAAGAACTTATCAAACTCAATACCCACAGAACA
The DNA here is from genome assembly GCA_003697995.1 of Taxidea taxus jeffersonii. Lineage (NCBI taxonomy): Eukaryota > Metazoa > Chordata > Mammalia > Carnivora > Mustelidae > Taxidea > Taxidea taxus. The sequence continues at coordinate 15,220 of RCUC01137325.1, read as the reverse complement.
AAAAATCTAATCAAGAAATGGACTGAGGACATGAACAGACATTTCTGCAAAGAAGACATCCAAATGGCCAACAGATGCATGAAAAGGAGTTCAACCTTACTTGGCATCAGTGAAATACAAATCAAAACCACAATGAGATACCACTTCACACCAGTGGGAATGGCTAAAATTAACAAGTCAGGAAATGACAAATGTTGGCAAGGATGTGGAGAAATGGAAACCCTCCTACATTGTTGGTGGGAATACAAGCTGGTGCAGACACTATGAAAAGCAATATGGAGGTTCCTCAGAAAGTTGAAAATAGAGCTACCCTACAACCCAGCAATTGCACTACTGGGTGGGTAATTACCTTAAAGATACAAATGTAGTGATCTGAAGGGGCATGTGCACCCCAATGTTTATAGCAGCAATGTCCACAATAGCCAAACTATGGAAAGAACCTAGATGTCCATCAGCAGATGAATGGATAAAGAAGTTTTGGTATGTATACACACACACACACACACACACACACACACAAACACACACACACACACACACACACACACACACACACACAATGGAATACTATGCAGCCATCAAAAAGATGAAATCTTGCCATTTGCAATGACATGGATGGAACTAGAGGGTATTATGCTAAGCGAAATAATCAGAGAAAGACAATTCTCATATAATCTCACTGATATGAAGAATTTGAGAAGCATGACAGAGGATCATAGGGGAAGGGAGGGAAAATGAAACAAGATGAAACCAGAGAGGGAGACAAACCATAAGAGACTCTTAATCTCAAAAAAAAAAAAAAAAAAGGAGCTCTTAATCTTAACAAACAAACTGAGATTGCTGAAGGAGAGGAGGGTGGGTGGGATGGGGTGGCTGGTAAAGGACACTGGGGAGGCTGTGTGCTACGGTGAGTGCTGTGAATTGTGTAAGCCTGATGAATCACAGACCTGTACCCTTGAAACAAATAATACATTGTATGTTAATTTAAAAAAAAAGAAGGGGTGCCTGGGTGGCTCAGTGGGATGGGCCTCTGCCTTCGGCTCAGGTCATGATCTCGGGGTCCTGGGATCGAGCCTCGCATCGGGCTCTCTGCTTGGCGGGGAGCCTACTTCCCCCCTTCTCTCTGCCTGCCTCTCGGCCTACTTGTGATCTCTCTCTCTGCCAAATAAATAAATAAAATCTTTATTAAAAAAAAAAAAAAGAAGTAGGGATGAGTCTGGTGATATGACTGACAAAAGTCATCCTCCCCTCCCCATTTCACCTGGATCCTTCCCTGTGGCCTGACAAACAGATCAGGTCCCTGTCATCTTATAAACCCCCTCACCCATGTGTCACATCTAATTAGCCCCTCTTCCCAATCACCGTCCTCTCACACACCACTTCCTTAAAGAACCATCCGCATACTGTGCTCTCACTCCTCCCTAGCATTCAACATTGACCACCCAAAGTCTGTCTCCTAGTGAATTTACAGATGTCACCAAGAGCATACACTTGACTATTCCATCGTCAGACCTCTCACCCTCCTAGACACTAGGATACCCTGCTCCTTGGAGTCTCCTTTATGGTATCATTTCTATCCTGCCTCCTTCACAGGCTCTGGTCCCTGGACCAACACTTAAATCCTACTGTTAGGCAAATCCCACGTCTCAGCATTTGTTACATGCAGTGTGAAATCATCCAGGTGTTCCTGGACAGGATTGGGAGCAGAAACAGGTAAGGGAGGAGACCTCAGGAGAGTAAGACAAAGAGCACCAGACAATCCTACCCAAAGAAGGAGGGACAAAGCCAATTACCAGAGACAGTTCTCCAATGTCAGAGAGCGCAGTGCCCAACCAAGGTGCTTGTGCAAAAGGCAGGCTCCAGGCTCCTCTTCAGAGTCAGGTCAGGGGTTCTGAGTTTAAGCCAGCATCACGGGAGGCTATGATGGGGGGACCCCAGGCCCCACTGAGAAGAGCTGCCACAGCCGGCCTGGAGGAGGAGGTCTGGGGCTGTAGGTGCCGGGCTAGGAGAGAGTCCAGCAGGAATAACCTCAACTGTCCTGGCCAGACTTCCTCCCATCCAGATATTCTCACCCCAGAGGACGACAAGCCCAAAACCTTTCCAGAAGGTGAGCTCTAGAGCTGGACAGGTTCTCTGCCTAGACGTAGGCCCCACTGAGCCCTGACCTTCATTTGAGGTCAAATGGAAAGCCTGTGTGTCTCCCCAGCCCCAACCCAAGGGCACTCTAAAGGCCCGGGAAGTGCTCTGTAGGATCATCAGGTCCCTTCAGAAGGACCTGAAAGAAAGCTCGGCGCATGTTACAAATTCCTGTGGTGGCAGAAGTGGTGGCAGTGCTTGCAGTTGGGAAGGGAAGGCCTCACCGAGACGTGACATCTGAACAAAGACCGGAACTGGGACAGGTGGGGAGCAGTCAACTATGCATGTGGCTCTCTGGGGAAGGGATTTCAGGCAGAGGAATGAGCAAGCACAGAGGTCCTACAGGAAGAAATACCAGGTATGAGCCCAAGAGCAGGGCCTGAGAGAATTCATCAGAAAGAGGGGGCCGGTGGGGGCGGGCCCTTGCTGGTCATTGTGAGGACTTAGTTTGTACTTGACCTGGGACTGGTGGCTCTTGGAGAGGGCTGAGCTCAAGAGCGACAGATGGGACACGGCTTTTGAAAAGATGCCTGTGTTTTCCGTGTTGAGCACAGACACAGTGGGGCAGGAAGAGCAGAAGCAGAGAGTCTGGTTAGGAGGGACTGCAGTGACCCATCACTGAGCTGATGGGGCATGGGGCATGGGGCCAGGGTGCTGGCGCAGGAAGCCATGAGAAGCGGTCGGGTCCTGGTCTGTGTGGAAGGTAGAGCCAACACCTACCAAGAGAGTAGGGTGGCGAGGTGGCCCCCAGGGCTACTCCGAGCTCTGACACTCACAGTGAGTGAGGAAGGTGCCACATATACGTCAGCAGACTCATTCTGAAATGGGTTGTGTGTTACAGAGGGAGATGGACAAGGGGAGCAAGGCAAGATGGAGGAAACAGGAGTCCTGGCAAAGAAAGGGAAGCTGGCTTGGGGATCCAGACAACTGTTTCTATTTGCATGTGTCACTCATTGTGATCTCAGAGAGCTTGTAAGGATAAGGCCATTTTCCATGTCTCTCTCTCTCTTTTTTTTTTTTTTAAGATTTTATTTATTTATTTGACGGAGAGAGAGCGAGCACAGCAGGGGGAACAGCAGGCAGAAGGAAAGGGAGTGGGCGTGGAAGGCTCGCAGAGCAGGGAGCCCAGTGTGGGGCTGGATCCCAGCACCCTGGGATCATGATCTGAGCCAAAGGCAGACGCTTAACAACTGAGCCACCCAGGCGCCCCTCCACATCTCTTTATTCTTCGATGTTTAAAATGTGCATTGTCACTCTCCCCACAACCGAAAGAGTCTCTGTGCTGGGGACTCTGTCCTACTACCCTCCCTATCCCCAGCACTAAGGTGGAGACAGTGTGCAGCAAATGTATACCTGGAACCTAGAAACCGTAGCTGGTACTCAGTAACTGTCTGCGGGCTGACTGCCTCCGTGAGCTTTGGGCAGCTTTAATTATTCACAAGACAGTGGGGAGAGACTGTGAAAGAGAGGAGAGAGGAAGAATAAGAAATAGGAAAGTAGGAGACAGAGAAGGAGGAGTGAGTCAGAGTGAGAAGGAGGGGGCATAGGGGGAAAGAAGGGGAGGGGGGGAGTAAAGGGAAGGAGAAGGTAAGAAGGGGAGGGGGAGAATTGGGGAGGAGAAGTGGGGGGAGGAAAAGAAAAAGAGAGGAGGGGAAAGTAGGGGAGGGGGAGAAGGAGGAGAGAAGCGATCTCCTGGAAACCTGTGAAAAAGGCTAACCTGGAAAGGTAACTAACGGAGAATTTTAAAGATAGCAACATGTGCTGTGCAAGGGCCACTACCTCGGTCTCCTGCGTCTTAAGTAAACTGACATCACTCACTCTTGGCCACGAATGCCGAGGATAAGAGCTTCCCAGTGATAAAGGGCAAAAATCCAAGAACGCTATTATGGGCTGTGGCAGGAGTGATGCAGAGCCGCTGAAGGGACCAAAACAGCTGAGTGCTATCTCCACACTTAGGACTCCTTCGAGAAGGAATCTGGAGCTTTCTCTCAAGCTTTTTCTCAGGTGTTCCAGACTGCCACCCTCCCCCCCAGGCCCCCGCGGATCAGTAAGCCTTACCTGCTGCTAGCTGCCGGACTTTCCCTTGCCGCCCCGCCTCCAGAGGGCTGTAGGCCTCTCCCAGACAGAAAACAGGGAGCCAGGGGAGTAAAGCTATCAGTCACTTCACGGCGATGATCTTTGTTTAAGCCACATCCGTCCGAAGCCTAGTCAAAAAAGAGAAACAGAAAAACGCAGGGTTCACCATGATGTGGTTTTGGAGTTTGGGTGAGGTCTGATGGGGTGGGGTCCAGAGCCGACAACCAAGAAAGAATTCTTGAGACGTCTTTGGGGCAAAAAGGTGGTTTTATTAAAGCTGGGGGACCGGGCCCACGGGCAGAAAGAGCTGCTGCTCTGGGGCTGTGAGCGATGACAGATTACATAGCAAGGACCTAACACTAAGATCCTAGGGAGCTTCCTGGATGAACATCACACGGATCCTACCCAGAAGGGGGTGCGGGGGGGGGCATACAGGGGGAGGTTGCTGGGTGTCAGCTTGCCTTCTGCCCCTTCATCAGTAGTACTTCTTCCTAAAGTTCTCCTTAATAAAGGAGAATTCCTGATAAATGCCAGTGTGTAAGGCTCAGGGAGGTATCTTTGATACACCTTTATCCAGGTCCATTCTCAGAAAACCTTTTATTCCCATTACTTTCTCTCACCCACTGATCTCTTCCATGACCCACACTAGATGGAGATGCAAGTCATAGCAAGGATTTTATAGGAATTCTTAAAAGTTCTGTTTCTATTCAGCCAATAAATATTTAATAAATATTCAATAAATATTCAAAAGGTAAATTCTGTCTACCTGGGAAACCCTATCCCTATTTCCAATTTGTGGTCTGCAAAATTCACTTCGCATTTTCCCCTCTGCAACTATTAAATATTCATTAATGCCTTCATCTACAGTGCACTGGTTTCAATTTCCATTTATACACAGATAACTAATTTACATCTCTAGGGCAGGTCTCAGCTCTAAGCTCCGATCTGTATAACTGTTGGGGGGTTGGTTACTTTGGGGTTTTTTATGCTCTTTTTGGCTTTACTGAGGTATAACTGACAAACAAAAACTGTATATGTTTAAGGCGCACCACTTGATATACATTGTGAAATGATGGCCATAACCAAGCTAATAAGCATATCCATCACCTCACATAATTACCGTTTTGTGTGTGTGTGTGTGTGTGTGTGTGTGTGTGTGTGTGTTGGGAACGCTTAAGATCTAGCCTCTTAGCCAATTTTAAGTATATAATACAATATTGCTAACTACAGTCACCACACTGTATATTAGATCTCCCGGATTTTTTCTTCTTGTATAAGCAACACTTAGACTAATATCAGTCCATTTCCTCCTTCCTCTAGCCTCTGGCCACCACTATCCTACTCTCTGCTTCTGTAACTGTGGCTATTTTTATTTTTATTTTTTTAACAACTGATAATCAATTCATTAAAAAGGCTGATTTAAGCATCTGCAATGGTGGCTTCAGCCTCAATTCCTGGCCCAGTACTAATGGAAGTCACCTGCTTAACCATCCCAGAAGGACCGTGCGAATCCATGGGTCTTTTGGGGATCCTCATCTGAAGACGATCTCAAGTCCTGGAACTTTCACCATGAGGAGTTTTTCTTGTAATGATTCTCAGTGAGTGATTCTCACACTCTTGGTGGGCATCTGAACTGGTCCTTTCAATCTTGGGAATTCTTTTCTTTCGCACCTCTGATCAAGTCAGTACTTACCTTTTCGAAAGATTTTACGCTGCAGCCGGTGAGAGTAATTCTAGTTCAGTGAATCATCACCTCTGGTTCCACGGGTGTCTTCCCTGTGTCTTTAAAAGCCATGGCTGCTGTGCGGCTTTCTGACCTACTTGTTCCCCCGTGAGAGCAGACAGTGGTGAGTCGGGCTGGAGCAGCGCATCTGAGCCTCCACTGCAGCCCAGACAGCGTCTTCCTCAAAGAGCAGTGTGGCTCTTTTAGATTTCACACATGAGTGAGACCTTGCAGTATTTGTCTTTCTGCGTCTGGTTTTTTACTTAGCATAATGCCCTCCAGATCATCCATGTTGCTGCAAATAGCAGAATTTCATTTTTTTAAGACTTAAAAATACTCCAGTGTGTGTATGCAAATTTCACACCTACTTCATTCATTCAACCATCAAAGGACACTTAGGTTGTTTCCATATCTTGGCTATTGTGAATAATGCTACAATGAACTTGGGAATGCAGACAGCTCTTTGAGATACTGTTTCATTTCCTTTGAATATATGCCCAGAAGTGGCATTGCTGGGTTTTAAGGCAGTTCTTTTTTTTTTTTTTTTAAGATTTTGTTTATTTATTTGACAGAGAGACACAGCGAGAGAGGGAACACAAGCAGGGGGAGTGGAAGAGGATGAAGCAGGCTTCCCGCCAAGCAGGGAGCCCAGTGTGGTGCTCGACCCCACCACCCTGGAATCATGACCTGAGCCAAAGGCAGACACTTAACAACTGAGCCATGCAGGCGCCCCTAGGTAGTTCTATTTTTAATTTTTTGAGGAACTTCTATACTGCCTTCCATAATGGCTATACTAGTTTACATTCCCACCAACAGTACGCAAGAATTCCAATTTCTCCATAGCCTCACCAACACTTGTTAATTTTTGTCTTTCTCTCTTTTTTTAGAGAGCAAGAGAGATCACGCAAATAGTGGGGGAGGGGGTGAGCAGAGGAAGTGGGAGGGAGAGAGAGGGAATACCAGGTAGGCTCCACTCTGAGTGAGGAGCCCAAAGCAGGGGCTGATCTCACAACCCTGAGATCATGATGTGGGCTAAAATCAAGAGTCAGATGCTCAACTGACTGAACCACCCAGGCACCCTTTAATTTTTGTCTTTTTTAAAAAGATTTTATTTATTTGAGAGAGAGCATAAAGAGAGGGAACAGCAGGTAGAGGTATAGGGAGAAGCAGGCCCCGCCCCCCGAGCAGATTCCCATGTGGGGTTTGATCCCAGACCCTGGGATTATGACCTGAGGCCAACAGCAGACATTCAACTGACTGGGCCACCCAGGCACCCCTTTTGTTTTTGGGGGTTTTTCTGATAATAGCCGTTCAACCAGATGTGCGATGACATCTCATTGTGGTTTTGATTCCAATAACCCTGCTGATTGGTGATGTTGAGCACTTTTTCATATACTTGTTGGACATTTGTATGTCTTTTTCAAAGAAATGTCTATGCATGCCCTTTGCCCAATTTTTAATTGACTTATTTGGTTTTTGCTACTTAGTTGTGCGAGTTCCTTATATATTTTGATTATTAACCCTTTATCCAATAGATGATTTGCAAACATTTTCTCCCACTCCATAGGTTTCCTTTTCACTCTGTTGATTTGTTTCCTTTGCAGGCAAAAGCTTTTTATAGCTCAGTGCAATCCCACTTTTCTGTTTTGCTTTTGTTGCCTGTGCTTTTGGTGTTATATCTGTAAAACCAATGCCAAGATCAATGTCCTGGAGCTTTCCCCCTATCTTTTCTTCTGGTAATTTTGGAGTTTCAGATCTTACGTTTAAGTCTTTAATCCAGGTTGAGTTCTTCTGTGACTAGTGTAAGACTAAGGCCCAATTTCATTCTTCTGCATAGGCATATCCAGTTTTCCCAGCACCATTTGTTGAAGAGACTAGTGTTGAAGAGATTATCCTTTCCCCCACTGGATATTCTTGGTACTCTGATGAAAGTCAGCTGGCCATCAGTTTATTATAAAGTATGAATCTATTCTGTTCCTTTGGTCCATATGCTTGTTTTTTTTTCCACTCCCATACTGTCTTGATTACCGCAACTTGTAATACACTTGAAAACAGAAAGTGATACCTCCAGCTTTGTCCTTTTTTTTTAAGATTTTATTTATTTATTTGACAGAGAGGGAGCGAGATCACAAGTAGGCAGAGAGGCAGGCAGAGAGAGAGGGGAATGTAGGCTCCCTGATGAGCAGAGAACCTGATGCGGGGCTCGATCCCAGGACCCTGAGATCATGAGCCGAGCCGAAGGCAGAGGCCCAACTCACTGAGCCACCCAGGGGCCCCAGCTTTGTTCTTTCTCAAGACTGCTTTGGCAATTGGGGGTAGGGGTGTGGTTCCATATAAGTTTTATAAGTTTTTTTTAATTTCTGTAAAGAATATCATTGGGATTTTGATAGGGTTTACACTGAATCTGTAGATCACTTCTGGTTGTACAGACATTTTAACAATATTAAGTCTTCTGATCCATGAACATGGATGTCTTTCCATTTGCTTCTCTTGTTTGATTTTGTTAAGCAATATTTTGTAGTTTTCAGTACATTAATCTTATATCCCTTAGTTACATTTATTCCCAAGTATCTTATTCTTTCTGGTGCAATTGTAAGGGGGATCATTTTTTAAATTTCCATTACAGACAGTTTGTTGTTAGTGTATAGACATGCAACTAATCTGTCTTGATGTTGTATCCTGCAAATTTACTGAATATATTAGTTCTAACAAAATTTTTATGGGGTGTTGGGGTGTTTAGAGTTCTCTGTTTATAAAATCATACCATCTACAAACAGGGACAATTTTAATTTTTCTTTCCTGATTTGGGTACTATTCATTTCTTTTTCTTGCCTAACTGTTCTTGCTAGGACTTCCAGGACTATGATGAATAAAGCTGACATCCTTGTCTTGTTCCCAATATTAAAAGAACAGCTTTCATTTTTCTTTTTTTTTTTTTTTTGCCATTGAAAATGTTAGCTGTGGACTTGTCAAATATTAATGTTTATTATGTTGAGGTACATTCCCTTTATAGTTCATTGAAAGTTTTTATCATGAACAGGTCAGGTGTTCCATTTTGCCAAACACTTGGCATCTATTCAGATGCGATTTTCATCCTTTAAATGACTATGCGATTTTCATCCTTCATTCTGTTAATGTGGTATCTCACATTAATTGGTTTTTATATTATTTTGCTGAGTTTTGTTGAATCCTCCTTGCACCCCAGAGATAAATCATGGTGTATGGTCCTTTTAATATGCTACTTTATTCAGTTAACTAGTATTTTGTTGAGATTTTTAAATCTATATTCATCAGGAATATTGACTTGTTCTTTGCTTTTCTTGTAGTCTCTTTTTCTGGCTTTGGTATCAGGATAACACAAGCTTTACAGAATTAGTCCGCCAGTGTTCCCTCCTCTTCAAGTTTTTGGAAAAGGCTGAAAAGGACTGTATTAATTCTTCTTTAAATGTGTTGTAGACTTTACCCATGAAGCCAGATGGTCCTGGGCCTTTCTTTGTTGGAAAGTTTTTGATTACTAGTTCAATCTTCATACTAGCTATAGGCCTATCCACAAACTGTTATTTGTAACATTTCCGTATGACATATTCTTTAACCTGTAAGTTAGTTATTCTTTAGTTCCAATAAAATGGGGGTTAAATTATATTATTATTTAAATTTAATAGCATCGTACATCACAGAACCACATCTATCTGTTGACAACTGTGCCCTGAACCTACACGATGAAAGTTTTGCCCGGAGCAGTGACAGCCTTATTAAGGGTAAGAAATGAGCCTGGTGACCAGAACTCCACCCCAGAGAAGTGGATCTGTCTCTCCTCTGGTTTTTGAGGGGCTAGCTTGGGTTCCAGCACACCACCAACCCACCCACAATATCATTTGATGGTCCCCTCTGTATCTGTCCTCCCAATGCTCCGTGGATGGACAAAGCCTGACCAATTTTTAGGGGAATGGCTTTGCTCCTCCCTGTGTTGGCCAGAAATGTTGGAACAGTGTGATTTCTCAGTGACTGATTTCCTACAGTGTTGGTTCTTCCCTCCAGGCTGGGAGGCAATAACTGTCATCCCAGGAATTCTCAATACATTTTTATTAAGCAGAAAAATATATATAAATAAATAAACTTAATGGCACTGGGATAAAAACTTAATCTGAATAATATCAATTCTTCGTATTTGTGGAGACTTACTTAATGATGTGTGTGTTAAAAAGAGTCTCTTTGCAAGGAGTATACGAAGTTTTATATATACCCAGTCAATCAAGCTTGATTACTGCATTGTTCATATCTTCTATGAATATCTCCTGTGATATTTTCACACCTGAACTATCAATTACTGACCTCTTTGTCTAACAATATTTGTTCATACATTTTCACACTTTGTGAGGTTAACTCATGTTTTGACTTACTACATGTTCTTTTTTTCTCTTGTCAGAGAGAGAGAGAAAGAGAGTGAGCGAGCAAGCACAAACAGGAGGACCAACAGGCAGAGTGAGAAGCAGGCTCCCCACTGAGCAGGGAGCCCAATGTGGGACTCAATACCAGGACCCCAGGATCATGACCTGAGATGAAGGCAGATGCTTAACCAACTGAGCCAACCCAGGCATCCCCTACATGTTCTTGTTATTATAAAATGGTCCTGTTTTACTCCAATGTTTATTAAGTTGAATCTATTCTGCCTAATGAATATGTACATTCAGGTTTTATTTTGATATTTACATTCTTTTCATTTTCATTTATTAATTATAGTGTTCTAAATCTGTCTTTGTCTAAAGAGTGTACTTCTACATTTTATTTTTTTAATCTAATCCAGCAACCTCTGATTCTTAAGTGAGAGTTAATCCATTTCCATTTAATCCATTTATTGTATATTTTGTTTTGTTTGTTTTTTAGATATTTATTTGACAGAGAGAGAGAGCCCGAGCAGGGGGAGCAGCAGGCTCCCCTTGGAGCAGGGAGCCTGATGCAGGGCTCAGTCCCAGGACCCTGGGACCATGACCAGGGCTGAAGGCAGTCACCTAACTGAGCCACCCACATGCCCCTATTCTGATTTATTTATATCATTTTATTTGAACTTTTTTTTCTAAAACTTTATTTGACACAGAGAATGTGTCAACGAGAGCGTGAGGGAAGGAGAAGCTGAAGCAGACTCCACACTGAGCACAGCCCAACTTGGGGCTCAATTCCACAGCTGCGAGATCATGACTTGAGCCAAAATCAAGAGTCGGATGCTTAACCAACCGAGCCACTCAGGCACTCCTTATTTGAACGTGCTGTTTTCCTTGCCTTTTCTTCGTCTTCTTTTTCTTTTACTGGATTAGTTATGTTTTCTTTACTCTTCTCTGCCCATCCCCCACCCCTCCCCGGTCTGGAAGTTAAATATTCAATCTCTACTTATTTCCTGGTTTTCCTTAAATTTTGAAATACCTACTGGATTTAACAAAATGTAAAACTGACTTCCTTGTCAAAAAATACAAAGATAAGGGGCGCCTGGGTGGCTCAGTGGGTTAAAGCCTCTGCCTTTGGCTCAGGTCATGATCCCAGGGTCCTGGGATCGAGCCCCACATCGGGCTCTCTGCTCGGCAGGGAGCCTGCTTCCCTCTCTCTCTGCCTGCCTCTCTGCCTACTTGTGATCTCTGTCAAATGAATAAATAAAATCTTAAAAAAAAAATACAAAGATAGGGGCACTTGCCTTCAGCTCAGGTCATGAACTCAGGGACCTGGGATTGAGCCCTACATAAGGCTCCTTGCTTGCTCAGTGGGAAGTCTCCCTCTCCTGCTTCCCCTGCTTGTATTCTCTCTCCCACTGTCTCTCGCTCTCTGACAAATAAATGAATAAAACATTTTTTAATAAATAAATAAATAATCACTCCCTTGACAAAGACTTCCCTGGCCTCCCAACTGCCCTGACCAAAGAATGAAGATAATCTATTATAGGTTGAGAGAATCAGATGCCTTTCCTTTATGAGACTAATCATGATTTACACATGCGCATGTATTTTTTTTTTAATTTTTATTTATTTGTTATAGAGAGAGAGAGAGCAAGCACAGGCAGACAGAGAGGCAGGCAGAGGCAGATGCAGAGGGAGAAGCAGGCTCCCTGTGGAGCAAGGAGCCCGATGCAGGACTCGATCCCAGGACGCTGGGATCATGACCTGAGCCGAAGGCAGCCGCTTAACCAACTGAGCCACCCAGGCGTCCCTGGATTTATTACTGAGTTCATTTTGTAAATACCTTTCTTTCTCGCCAGGCTGCAAGCCTCAATGGGTCAGAGACCATTCCTACTCTTCATTTACCATGGCACTACCAATTCCTAGCACGGGGCCTACCATGGAATAGGTTCTCATTAAAAATTTGCTGAATGAGGAGGAGTCAAGATGGCGGAGAAGTAGCAGCTGAGACGACATCAGGCAGCAGGAGATCAGCTAGATAGCCTATCAAACCATTCCGAACACCTACAAATCCAACAGGAGATCGAAGAGAAGAAAAACAACAATTCTAGAAACAGAAAATCGACCACTTTCTAAAAGGTAGGACCAGCGGAGAAGTGAATCCAACGCGACGGGAAGAGAGACCCCAGGGGGAGGGGCCGGCTCCTGGCAAGCGGCGGAGCACAAAATCAGGACTTTTAAAAGTCTGCTCCAGACATCGCTCCAGAGGCTAAACTGGGGTGAAGACCTCGTGGGGACAACGTGGACTCAGGTCCCGCAGGGTCACAGAAGGATCGGGGGTGTCTGAGTGTCGCAGAGCTTACAGATATTAGAGCAGGGAAACCAGCTGTGGAGACAGAGCCGAGGTTTCCTAGTGGTCTGTGACACGGGCCGGTGCTCTGTGCGAGGGGTCCCCACAAGATCCGGGGAGACTCCGACCCGGGAGAGCTCAGGGATCTACGGGGTTCGGAGACTCCAGGTGGGACTCTGCCAGAGACAGAGACGCTTGGTCACAGGCTGGGTGAGCTCGGAGCGCTCCCAGAAGCCAGTGAGACGGGACTGATTACGCACGATTTTCTCCGAGCGCGGTCGGTCTCCGGGTGCACGTGGTCTCTGGGCGCGCGCGGTCTCCGAGCGCAAACAGAGGCTGGGGAGACGGGAGTGATTAAACGCTTTTCTCTGAAGGTGCACTGAAGATTGGGGCCCCTAGCTCTCGGCTCCTCCGAACCGGAGATTGGGAGGCCACCATTGTCATTCCGGTCCTCCGGAACTCTACGGAAAGCGTTCAGCGAACAAAAGCTCCCGAAAGCGAACCTGAGAGGATTACTTAGCCCGGCCCCTGGTAAGGGCGGTGCAACTCTGCCTGGGGCAGAGACACTTGAGAATCACTACAACAGGCCTCTCCCCCAGAAGATCAAAGAAATCCAGCCAAGACCAAGTTCACTTAACAAGGAGAACAGCGGATTCTTATCTGGACAAAATGACAAGGCAGAAAAACTCACCACAAAAAAAAGAGCAGGAGGCAGGACCGAAGGCTAGGGACCTAATCAATACAGACATTGGTAATATGTCAGATCTGGAATTCAGGATGACGATTCTCAAGGTTCTAGCCGGGCTCGAAAAAGGGATGGAAGATATTAGAGAAACCCTGTCAGGAGAAATAAAAGCCCTTTCTGGAGAAATAAAAGAACTAAAGTCTAATCAAGTTGAAATAAAAAAATCTATTAATGAGGTGCAATCAAAAATGGAGGCTCTTACTGCTAGGATAAATGAGGCAGAAGATAGAATTAGTGATATACAAGACCAAATGACAGAGAATAGAGAAGCTGAGCAAAAGAGAGACAAACAACTACTGGACCACGAGGGGAGAAATCGAGAGATAAGTGATGCCATAAGACGAAACAACATTAGAATAATTGGGATTCCAGAAGAAGAAGAAAGAGAAATAGGAGCAGAAGGTATACCGGAGAGGATTATTGTAGAGAATTTCCCTAACATAACAAGGGGAACAAGCATCAAAATCTAGGAGGTAAAGAGAACACCCCTCAAAATCAATAGGAATCGGTCCACACCCTGCCATCTAATAGTAATATTTACAAGTCTTAGTGACAAAGAGAAAATCCTGAAAGCAGCACGGGACAAGAAGTCTGTAAAATACAATGGTAAAAATATTAGATTGGCAGCAGACTTATCCACAGAGACCTGGCGGGCCAGAAAGAACTGGCATGATATATTCAGAGCACTAAACGAGAAAAACATGCAGCCAAGAATACTTTATCCAGCTAGGTTATCATTGAAAATAGAAGGAGAGATAAAAAGCTTCCAGGAAAAACAAAAACTGAAAGAATTTGTAAACACCAAACCAGCTCTACAGGAAATATTGAAAGGGGTCCTCTAAGCAAAGAGAGACCCTAAAAGTATTATCAGAAAGGAACAGAGACATTATACAGTAACAATCACCATACAGGCAATACAAGGGCACTAAATTCATATCTCTCAATAGTTACCCTGAATGTAAATGGGCTAAATGCCCCAATCAAAAGACACAGGGTTTCAGAATGGATAAAAAAACAAAATCCATCCATATGCTGCCTACAAGAAACTCATTTTAGACCTGAAGACACCTCCAGATTGAAAGTGAGGGGGTGGAAAACAATTTACCATGCTAATGGACATCAGAAGAAAGCTGGGGTGGCAATCCTTATATCAGATCAATTAGATTTTAAGCCAAAGACTATAATAAGAGATGAGGAAGGACACTACATCATACTCAAAGGGTCTGTCCAACAAGAAGATCTAACAATTTTAAATATCTATGCCCCTAACATGGGAGCAGCCAACTATATAAACCAATTAATAACAAAATCAAAGAAACACATTGACACGAATACAATAATAGTTGGAGACTTTAACACACCCCTCACTGACATGGACAGATCATCCAAGCAAAAGATCAACGAGGAAATAAAGGTCTTAAATGACACACTGGACGAGATGGACATCACAGATATATTCAGAACATTCTACCCCAAAGCAACAGAATACACATTCTCCAGAATAGATCACATCCTGGGTCATAAATCAGGTCTCAACAGGTATCAAAAGATTGGGATCATTCCCTGCATATTTTCAGTCCACAATGCTCTGAAGCTAGACCTCAATCACAAGAGGAAATTTGGAAAGAGCACAAATACATGGAGACTCAACAGCATCCTTCTAAAGAATGAATGGGTCAACCAGGAAATTAAAGAAGAATTGAAAAAAACTATGGAAACAAATGATAATGAAAACACAATGGTCCAAAATCTGTGGGACATAACAAAGGCAGTCCTGAGAGGAAAATATATAGCGATACAAGCCTATT